>CAAKHB010006936.1:1799-26048 GCA_901007665.1 Aeoliscus strigatus
CCCCCCAAAGGCCCCCCCCCCCCCCCCCACAGCTGTGAGGGGCAGTGGTTGGAGGAGAGAGCGGAGCTGGGCAGCAGATGGAGCTGGTTGCAGCTGCGTGTGTGTGACCTGGACGAGAGGATACGGAGGATGGGTGAGATCCACAGACACATCCGCTCCACTAAGGTCAGTTCCACCTCAAAAACAGCTGCTAGCGTGTACGACCATTGTGGTTTGTGGTAGACACTGTATGTTCACATGCATTTCAGGTCTTCTTCTCTTACACTTAATGTCATACTACTGAACTTCCATCTGTAACGGTGCATTAGAAGACTTGAGAAAGAACCGACACCCCCTGAAGTGGACCAGTGCTATGAGATGCACTCACCCACTGTGTTTGTTGAAGGGTGGGGTGGTGCTTGCAGAGCCGCGGACAGACCGGCACATTCAGCAGTCCCTGCTGAGGGAGATGGCCGGACTTTCCTTCACAGCTTTGGATGCTGACATGGAACCCTGCAGCCCCACGCGCCTTCTGCACAACATAGAGCGACAGGTACACACACCTGCTTCACCCCCCCCTTCACAGTCCAACAGAGTACATGAACGTCAGCGTTAATAATACACTCTATGTGGAAGAAATATACGGTCCAAAAAAATGTAAAGGTGCCATAGGATAAAAAGGACTACACATTAAAAGCTAAAAAAAAAAAAAAAAAAAGCATGTTTGTTTTTGGCAACGGTCTCATTTGAAGTGTTGAACATGTCTAACATTTCTTTTGAAAGTGAAGGTTTGCTCATCAGCCTGACGTGTCGAGAGGATGTTTTTACCAAACCCTCTGTCCGTGCATTTGGATTAAGGAGCGACGAGTGAGGGCAGATGTTGATGTGCATTAATGCAAACACAGCTGAGAGACGTGCGACATTGTTGGGGGAGAGGGAAGCGCAACAAGCCTCTGTGGGTTCTAGAACGCCCCATGTTTTTCTTGTCAAACGGACTTCACTTGACTTTTGGGCGATTTGAAATCACACAGCCATGTTTGCACCATTGACGCTCTGCAGTGAAAGCGAACCTCCAAGGTCACCACCCCATCAATTGAAAGTTTATCCAAAGCTTTTTCATGTAAATATAATCTTAATGTAAATATGGCTGAAATTGTTCATTTGGTTCCAAGCAACAGTAAATGAGAACGTCGACCCAAGACAACCACCAGACACAAAACATCCACGTCGGAGGTTTAAATCTACAGAAAATCTGCAGTGATTCTTTAATCGTCTTGGTGTTCCTGGCTCTATCCGCTCATCAGGAACTGATGGATCCAGTTTATTCCGTTTACTCAGGACGTCCCTGAAGAACCCGGTCAGGTATCAAGCTCAGGTATCACACCTACTGTGGAGCCATTCCCTTGTGCTGTTTCCATTGCAGAGTGCCCAACTCAACCACATCGTCAATAGTCTGATGGCGCCTCTCGCCCTCTCCCCGCCGTCCAAACAGACCCAAATGTGGAAAGGCAAAAGGTAGGTGTTCCCTTGTAGTTCTGTGTCTGTGGGACTGTGTTAGTGTAAAAAAATCAAAAAAGCTGAGAGAGCATCACTTGTTTCTACGGCCTCATCTGAGCTTCACCTGCAGCGGTCTGAGAGCAGACGAGGTTTTCAGCTCGACCAGAAGACGAACGGGCGTCCGGAGGCGGCAGCTCTTCAACACTCATGTGTCGTGTGCACGGAGCAGACCCGTCGTCACCTACCACAAACCGAAACTGTTCACTCTCAGCTCAGAGGTACTGTCACTGTGGAAGCACATGTAGACCTGACCTACAGACAACAGTACAGACAACAGACGAAAAGACACGCAAAGGGAGGAAACAAAGGCACAGTATAGGTTGTAAATAGTCATTGGGGGTGTTTTGTGTTGTTTATTTCTTATGTTCGATGGTCCTGCAGTCACCCATAATCCATTCCCTTTTTCTGCTTCTCTTGTGCTTCAGAGTTTATGGGAGTCCAGTGCCTCGTCCCGTCTCACATCACCGTCACGTTGTCGTTGTTCCTCCCGGGAGCCGGTGGTTCTCTGCTCTGATCGGCGCTGCAGCTCCAGGATGCTCAGATCCACATGTCAGTTCCCTCATCTGTTTGGTGGGAGAGACACGGCTACCATAGTACACAAGTTAAGAAGCTTTGGGAGTTCATAGCTGGAAACCGATGAGTTGTGCACGTAACAGGTCACTAGTTTATTAATGATTGACGCCAATGGTTTACTTGGCTTACAAACTAGTTCACTGAAGAGTGCGACTGCTGCTCCTGAGCTGGATGTCGTCCTTTGTCTGTATTTTGAATTTTGTAACTCTGTAATGTGTGCTGTCTTGGCCAGGTCTCCCTCAAAGAAGAGATTTGAAAATGAAAAGTGAAAGTTAAATAAAATAAATACAATTTGAGTTACTCAGCGTTTATATTCTGCTTGAGGTTGGTTTAGATTTATAGGCTCTCGTTGTTGATTGTAGTTCTGTGGACATTTTCAATTAGTCATTCAAAACGACGTAAATCCTCTTAGATGATATACAGTATGTAGTTTTTAGCTCTGTCACTTCTTCCAACAGTTTGAATGAGCTCAGACAAGCTCAGACATACATAGAATTTCTACAAACACGCGGACAAACGTCTGTACTTGGGACATGGACACAATGTCCAACCAGGAACCGTGACTCAGGCAGGTTTAATGAAAATGTGGAATGTGTTTGTTGTGAAATGAGGAAAACTCTTCCTGATAAACTGAATTGAAACACGTGAACTCCAATAAGTTTGGTTTGATTTCTATCAGGTTTCGGTGAAAATACACGGTAGTTTGTCTTTATGGCATCAAGAGTAACAAAGTCTGTGTTTTCATGACCCTGTGTTCTGAAACGGTGACGTAGTTGTGCGCTGGGCTTCAGTGCAGTGAGTTTTTCCTCCTCCTGCAGACACTCACTCGTCCCACCGCGCACCAAAGACAGGAGAGGAATGGTTCCTAAAGCCGCTGGTCGTCAACGTCCAGCCGTCCAGTCCAGAACCCAGCAGACGCAGCTCCCCACCGCTGCACCATCGTAAGGCTGAAAACTGCACATAAACCTGTTCACTTCCTACTTGAAGTCGTGTGTGTTTCACTAGCACACACTGTGGACGCACTGTGAGTACAAACGAAGCCAGGGGGTCTTCATCTGACACACGACTCTGTGTGTGATAACGATGATGGAAAGATGGAAGCTGAACAGGAAATTGAATCACAAATCATCATCTCACCCATCAGTGATGATTTTTACAGCTGCCACAGACGATGAATGCTGTTAGGGGGGAAGGAAGTACGTGTGAATAACACAGTTTCATGGTAAAGTTTTTTATCTTTAAAGGATACGAGGTGATGGGACTGATTTTAGATTCCAAACATGCTCAGGTGTTCAAGGGTATGACGTCTTTGACGTGTTTCTACAATAAATGTAGATTTTCATTCTGAATTTACATTGATATTGTTCATGGTTCATAATTTCAGACATACACTACCGTTCAAAAGTTTGGGGTCACTTAGAAATGTCCTCCTTCTTGAAAGAAAAGCTTTTTTTTTTTTTTTTTACTGACGACAACGTTAAATGAATCAGACTGGTCCAGACATGTGGTCAATGACTATTCTAAAGTTGTGAACATCTGATTTGAATGGAATATCTACAGTACATCCATCAGAGGTCTTTTCCACCAACCATCACTCCTGTGTGCTAATGCTACATTTTGTTAGCTAATCATGTTAAAAGCTGAATGGTGATTAGAAAACCTTTGCGCAGTTATGTTTGCACACATGAAAACTGTTGATTAGAGAAGCTACAAAACTGGAATTGTCTGGATGACCCCAAACGTTTGAACAGTAGTATAGACGTAGACATAGAGTAGATGTAGAATGAATAGACTTGCTGATCATTTCAGGTATTCTTCTTGTGGGATGTCGACAGGACTGAATGATTTTGCGGCTGCATAAATTGAATTCCTGTGTGTGATTGTAGGTCGCAAACACAAGCAGCGTGCACGGCGTCATAAAACCAGAGCTGAGGGTGTGTCAGTCTCCTCTCCGCTCTGCAGGACCACTGCTGGGAGGAGAAGAAAAAGACGATACAGCCGCAGGCTGAGGGGGGGTCAGAGTCGGGGTGAGACCTGACATCTGAATATTCCTGGAGGACTCCACCTGATTGACTTGAAACTCAGGACAGGGACAGAAAATGTGGATCATAGCAGATCTGGGTTGAAGATGAGAATAATGTCAGCTGTTTATATTAGCACAGGATGGCAAAATGGTAAAGAAAGAAGAAACTGAACTACACACGTCTTTGTCATCACCAGATGAAGGCGGTGGAATCTGTCCAGAGGAACGTTCCTGGGGGAAAGTTTCCAGCTTCAGACAGTACACACACAACCAGGTCTCACAGGTACACACACACACGCACACACACACACACACACACACACACACACACACACACACGTCAATGCCTTGAAGCTTCTGCAGTTTAACACCACCGATGTTATTCCAAGTTCTTGGAAATGTTGTGCCAAATGTATGAAGGAATCTGTGATCAGGATGAATACATGAACACATAAAGTATCAACTTGTTGCATCCGGTGTTGAATTCAGAGACCGGTGACATAAAACCTGGATGATTTCTTTCCGGTTTAAATGTGAATATTTCAGTCACTCTCACATCCTCGTGGCAACACTCCCTCTCTTTGTCGTCCAACACCAGGGGGAGTGTGACACCAGCAGCACCGAGAGCTCACTGACGAAGGACGGGAAGCTCCAGTCCAAAGACATCCTCACACCCAGGTATGGAACACCAGTCCCTCTGTACTTGTACTGGCCCACTCAGTCTTATGGTTTGTAGGATTGGATGTAGGATCTTATCGTGCTCATTTTTCGCACTTGACTTTTTTCACGAGATCACACTTGTTATTCAAATGATTTTATTTGTCCTCGTGTACTTAGATGTGGGATGAACTTACAAAAACAAAAGGATTCAGAGTAAAACCTACTGAATTAACGATCCGCTGTAACACACTGAAAGACATAATGCAACGTGTGTTTCCGGCTGTGACAGTGTGAGTGGGTTCTGTAGCTTTAGGGCCCGACACCGGCTGTAGCTGCTTGTCGATTTGTCACAAGCTATTTTAGGTTTTGTTTCAAATCAGTTCTAAATGCTGTCGGAGAGCGGAATAATGTGGCTCCTCCTGTTGGCTGTGGTTGAAATGACGCGTCATTGCTCTGAAAGGAATCATCGTTTATGTGTTCCTTTATTGCCGGAGGACAGTTTAGTGTTTGTTTCACTCACTGATCGGTGTCACCCACACGAACATGAACACACAGCTGAACCACACCAAAACTCACTGGTGGTTCTGATGTTTGAAGTAATCAGCTTCCATTTGGAATCACAAATGAAACCAACCTGATGTAGTTCCGGCTGCTGGGTTCTCTCCGATGGATTCGTGCTTTGTGTGTTGTCGTTCTCTGCAGCTGGCGAGTAGTTGACGTCCAGTCGTCTCTGGAGAAGGAGACAGACGACGCCCCCGACGAGGGGCAGACGGAGGTCGTCACTGACGAAGTCTTCGCTCAGAGACATTGGGCGTCAGAGCAGCAAGAGAAACTGTTGAGGTTCTCGTGGGGAAAGAGGAAGTGCTGCAGGCGTACCACAAGGTGGACGCACACGCGTGTGCACACACAGCATCCCACAGTGTATACAACTCCTTCAGGATACAGTCACTAAGATACTTCCTGACTGAGCATATATGAACAGGTGCTGCAATAACCAGTCACACTTCCCCCCTCTTTTTCTCATTTCTATTTATATGTTGTTTTCTGTATTTTTTAAGATTAGATTTAGATCCCCTTTTTTAGATTCTGTTTCTTTGTTATCTTTATATCTTTTGGCCTCGTTCTTCTTGTTCACATTTCATTGTACCGACTCGGTGATAACATGCACATGACCAGAATGAATACAGGTTAAAAAGATTGATAACAGAAGAAAATATATACATATACAGTATGTGTAAAGGAGGATTGTGGGAATATAAAAGCTTTAAATAATAATAATAATAAAGAAATGTCTGAGATCTACTCAGGTTTGTTCAGATAGAACTTATATTGTTATCCTGAATATTTACACCAACCTTGAAGTCCACATTCGTCTCCAGTCATGTAACTGATTCCAGTTATTGTTTGTTTCAACTGTTACTAGGGATTCTCCAACCCTGCACAAACAAACCAGTCGTAATCTGAGATGAATGTGACATCTGTGCTAGATGCTGAGGCCTCATCGACTTCCCCTGCAGCTTGTGTGAAAGTGTGATTTGGTGTAATCTGCTTGTTATTTCTCTCCAGATCTGGCAGCAGGTTGTCGAGCGGTGGGGGCGGGGAGAAGAGGTCTGTGGAGTGGAGCTCTGCTCAGCTGGATACCGATGAACAGCCGAGCTCCGAAGAGTGGCTGGTAAGATTAGAAGCAGCGCTGCCGCCACCCGGTGTCCCTCGAAACAAACTTCTGGTGTCAGAGTGTGAGGATCCAGGTGCTGAGTGAGACAGAGTTTTTCTTTGACACTGAAGAGAACAACTGATTTTAATTCATCTGATTAGTACACGCAAAAATTGAAGACATTGAAAAGATTCCAATAACAATATGTGTTGCACGTAGGTGCCAATTTCCTTTTATAGCCACCACTTATCTCTGTATTTCTGTATTTTTTTAAATGAGGATATGAAACTATGACGACGATAGTGGAGTCGGTGTATTCATGTAGGTTTTCCACAACAAAGTTCCAGTAGGTGTCACAGACAAGCAAGAGAACAGAGACGGAGCAGGACACTGACGGACTGACTCACTGCGGATGGATTTACACACCGAACGTGAGACGTCACATCGATCAATGAACTTTAGATCAGTTACAAATATCAAGAACATGTGAAAATCTGCCTTCATCTCTTGGAAAGTGTGACATTTTATAAATTTCGTCACTGAATGACGAAATTCATAAAATGTCACAATTTCCAAGGGGAGTGTGGCGTGTTGCGGTGTGGGGGGGTCAGGGGTCGTCGTCTCACCACTTTTCCAACCAGACTGACGCCCCTGGTGTAGAACAGGGCAATAATTGTGCTTAAAACAAATGACAATGCATTGATGGCCAATATTATATGTGACTTGAACGAAGGTCAAAGGTCACAGGGTTAGAGGATGATTCTATTTGTAATATTCTTGTGTGTCTTTCTCTCATGTTCCGATGTTTGTTTGAAGTGTGAATGATCCGTCATTAAAGCCTGGATGGCTCCTCCAGTGCCCACACAGATGATTGCGGCGCTTTGTCCCACTCCACTTTGATTGGAGGGGGAACGAGACCATCCCAATCAACCTTCTCCACACCGCCAACACGTCACCTGTCCTCCAGCTCACATACCAGCTCACAAACATCCAGTGAAGGGACTCATGTGGAACGAGTTGTCAGGGACAACGAGGAGAAGATGCATGATTGACTTTGACCAATCACTTCTCTCAAATGCTGACGTGAGAAAATGTTCTGTTCATCACATTGCAGTTATATATCCCCTGACAGCTGCTGTCACCATGGTAACCACAAAAACTTCCTCTTGGACAAGGAGGAAGAAGCCCTTTGCTTTGGTGCTTCATCTCCCTCTAGTGGATGAAGTGCAGTGGAGCACATTCTTTTTCCATAACAGCACATGGGTAATTATTGGGACTTTGTTCCATAAATCCTTTAATATTAGTGATCATTACGTCTAATGATCTAAATCTATTGAACTAATTATGTAATTGTTTGGCTGACATATTTGTTAACAACAGACACATGAATACAGGTCAAATCATGTGTTATTGACGTGAATATGTTCTTGTATCAGCTGGATGGTCCCAGCACACCTCCATGTTTGCCTCAGGCTGATATATTGTTGGGAGTTTTATATCTTCAGCTGTCTTGTAAAGGTGCAGACACATATATTTATGTGTGTTTTTGACGTTTTTGCCATCACTGTCACGTTCCCTGATGTTGTGCCCCCCCTTCACACACACACCTTCTTTGTTGTCTTACATTTTTTTTATGAGAACAGTAAAATTTTGCAAACACACTTTGTGTGATTCTTATTTGAGTTATTTTCTAATTGGTGATTGAAATCATAGCAATTACTACTGGATATGGAACATGATATGGACCTGGACATTTTTGCAACTCCATCAACAATAATTGCTGCTATTTTACACTACAGTAACTGAATCAACAAGGACATTATCAACCATACACATCGATTGTGAGAGTATATGAGGTCATCTATAAAAGAATAGAATAGATTTTTTAATGACCATAACATCAGTAGTACATATGATGAATTCCTTGTTACATTAAAAAAAATGTTCCTAAAAAGAAAATGAATAGAAAAATGTGTTCATGTTGACAAGACCTGAATTACTTAAGGTGACAAAATGCCTGTAAGAATAAAAAGCATTTTACAGAGAATAAGACAGAGAACATACAATTAAATAAATATGAAAAAAATAACAAACATTGAACATAGCTAGAAAGAATATTGGATTATAACAAATAATTTTAACGGAATATGGTATATACCAGATACTGTCATAAAAATCGTACTAGACAATGTAACTAAATATTTTTTGTAATAACACTGAGAGGTACATGATTATTTCCATAACCATGTTACAATTTAAAAAAAAATTGCAACAAATTGATCATAGTGAGGTTTATATGTTGTTCACAGGCATATTTACTTCTGACGTCTGAGCAGAAGGAGGAACTAAAAGGATGTTTAGGATGTAAGGATGTTAAGGATGTAAGAATGCTGTGTTACGTAGTAAAGATAAAGTCCATTTGTCCATTTGGGGGCAGCAGCATCAACACTGACTCGTCATGTCTCATTTCCTTTGAAAATATATATATTTTTTTCAAATCAATCACACAGTTATTTAGCAGCATTAAGCATTTGGTGTTGAATGCCCCCCCCCCCCTTTTCAAACAATCAGTCTCCATTCACTCACTTTTGCTTTCTTCCAATTTATGAGGGAAATACCTGATTAAGCTACGGACTCATCACAGCATCATATGACGCTCCACATTGTCACTATTATTATTTTACTATGTACAGAAATGCTAAACACAAGGAATTATGATGGGAATGGTGTTTTTATGCCTTTACTCATGGCATACGTCACATCTCACGAGTACATTCACCACTTCTGCTGGCTAATTCTGGAAGGACAAAGCAACGTGAGGTCATTTCAGGGATGTAGATGATTAACATTCACGGGGGTCAGCGCTTTTAAGGCTCCTGTGCTGATGAATGGGCTCATACTGATGATCCCATGTACATCACATCCCCTTGTAACATCCTTCACCGACACCAGCATGAACAGACGGTGGACAAACTCACTCTTCTTCTTTATGGATTTGATTTTCATGTACATTTGAACCATATGTGTGTGTCAGGGGGGTTATTATAGCTATGATACTTCTTCTGAGTAAACTATTTGAATTTAATTATTCTTCCATGCAGTTTTTATGCTATGATTATGATTGAAATCTCCTGTGGTAAGACACTGACTTTTTTTTCCGGAATGGTCTATCAGGTCAGATGTTTTGTTGGTCAAGATGCATTTATTGTAAATGTTGTCAGTAGATCTGGGCTTAAGAAGTTGCAGGACAGATGTACAGTAAAATAAAGGCATGTCAGCTGTTGTTAATATCAGGTCTGTCTGTGTTAGGGGTAGTAGTTTGTGGACCCCTGGTTTCTGTCTGGTGGTGGTGATCAGGTGACACCAACGTCTGTTACAGAACTGTTACCGCTGGATGCCCTCGTCAGTCTAACATGGTTTTAAATGGTATCGTTTGTGGCAAGAAGGAGTGTGTGTGTGCTGGAGGAGGTGACATCACTGGTAAGGAGCTCTGAAGGAGGGAAAATCAAACAATGGAGAGTGTGAAAGGAGAAAGGAGGTCTGGAGTCCACAAGGAGTGAGAACGAAGAGGAAAGGAGGAAAGGAGTTTAAAATAAAAGTGAAAGAGTCATTAAATGAAGAAAAGTGGAGGGTTCAGGAGGTGAACCCCAGGACTGAGAAACGCTACAGAATCCCTGGAGCAGGAGGACGTGTTCCTGCTTGGAATCAGCTGTGTCTTCTCTCTGGGTCAGAGGACTTCCCTGAAAGCTTCACCTGCATGTATCAGCAGATAAGTTCACATACCCCCCGCCTCCCCCCATACACACAGAAACCCACATTCCACTCAGCTCTCATACACCTACATACCTGGGACTTCATCATTTAAAGAGACAGTCTAACTACTGTTAATTGCTTTGTGAACTGACTGTCGATATCCTGA
The DNA here is from genome assembly GCA_901007665.1 of Aeoliscus strigatus. Lineage (NCBI taxonomy): Eukaryota > Metazoa > Chordata > Actinopteri > Syngnathiformes > Centriscidae > Aeoliscus > Aeoliscus strigatus. Next base: position 12,165 of record CAAKHB010006936.1, read on the forward strand.
TTTATGTGAATCAGAATCCTGTTTTATGAGTTATCCTGCTTGATGATGAGGTATTCTGAGTTATGATGATGATTGTGGTGATATTGCTGGCTGACTTAGCCTTTATTACTGAAGTTTTTGTATATTATTTTGAAGTTTGTTGTGGTTGATTTACTTTTGATTTTACTTTCATTTTGTAGTAGGAAACGAGCTGCTGGGTCTTCCCACCATGTAATCTCTAAAAATATAAATTTGACAGTTTGGATCTGATTTTCCATACATTCCATACATTTTACATTGACCTACTTGTCATCACATGCCAACGGGACTCATATTTATTACAACTAATGTTTTGCAGCCAGTGATGAAGATACAGATGTTCAAATGAAAGATTTGCTGATGCAAAAATTGCTAAAACGAGTTTTAAAATTCCTCCATTTTGTCCTAATTTAGGCCGATTCACCCAATACACGTGCGACTCATAGACCTCGGGGCCGTAACATTTTCATAGAGCGCAGTAGAAACGGAAGGGCGCGACTGCTTCAGACATTACGGTAAATGCAGGCTGCGGAACCTGCGTTTTCTGTCGGGCCGGGAGTTGGACTGGAAGACGCTGCGCCGAACAGGTACAAGAAAAAAAAATCTTTGCATGAACGCGGTTGTCATACAATAGATCTTATGTGGAAGTAGTTCGTGGAGAGCAGAGTAAATTACATCCGGGCGCTTTGGGAAGGAGCATTTCTGCATCACTGAGACTGAAAAGATGAGGTTGCCCTCAGTGTGTGTGTGTGTGTGTGTGTGTGTGTGTGGATGGAGAAAGGACGCATTGTTCGTGTACGGGACCACCGGGTCTGGTTCTGTCTCATATTTTCTCTCGCGTTTTTACATTTTCCATCATTGTCAGTGTGATAGCGCAACAGATTTTCATGGAGGTGAGACTTACTGCCTGAGCCGGCTGCTGGTTCCTGCTGTGAAGCAGACACGAGAAATCACTGATGGGCTCTGTGTGTGTGTGTGTGTGTCTGCATTGTGACCACGTTCAGCCCTTTGCGGACGGTCACTGCGGGAACTTCCTTTCCGCGGTGGCATTGCGCTGCGTCCAGGGTTTGGCACCAATAAACACACAGAAATCTGACAGGGAGGAATTACAGCACGTTATAGACAGTGATACGTGATCTGAGTGAGGAGAGAGAACGAGAGGTGCTGAGTCATGCTTGATCACTAATCAAACTACCCAAAGGACATTCATTAGTGTTGCAATGGTATTTCAACTAGAATTTCTTGATTTCCTGAGTGAAAGCTCCATCCCAATGAAATGAAACTAAGTATTAAATATTCATTCCCACACCGAAGGATCTCCAGTGGACACTGATAAACATCTTCCATCCAATCTGATTTGCATAGATGGGCTGGCTATTGATTCCTCTGCTGTGTGCAGACACGTTTTAATACCAAATCCATTCAGGAGAGAGGAGGCAGTGTATTAAGTCATGAACAGCCGGGAGCTCCGCCTTGCTGGAGGAGTGGGCTCGTGTTCCTGGAGGACCACTTTCTATCAGCTAGGTCTGCTTCGAGTGCTACAACTGTCAAACGCAGCAGCACATCCAGCAAACACTGTACCGCCATTGGATTTCACTGCAGGCGCAGAGGTGGCACAAGAAATCCATCTGAGGGCCATCGAGAACTTACACTTTGGTGTGTGTGTCTCTTTAAAAAGATGAACATTGGTGGCCTGTGGTTGCTTAGTGACACAATTCCTCTGAGCTTTGCTTCTCCAGGATCATTTCACCTCCAAAAAATTGTACATGCGTGCCGGCGTCTTGTATTTGTGAAGGTGAAATCATCATTTGAGCAGTAACATAAGAGGTTTCGTGACCTCGTTTGTTAGCAGGGAGGGGGACGGGGACGGGTGGGACCGGACACTCAGGACAATGACATGTCTGTTCTCTGAACGCAAGTGACAGTCGACAAACAGTCGACAGTTCTTTATGTTTTCCGTAAGTAACACACCAGCAGAAAGTACCGGTGTTCGTGTGGCCTTTGGGCTCATGGATCTCTGCCCGTGTCGTGTGCGTTCTCAACACAGCCTGCGAGGTTCAATTGGAAGAATGTCAATCAGGCACCAGACTCAAGACCCTCCATCTTCAATTCAGTGTGGGGTGTCCAGGTCTGGCTGGAGGTTCAGGTCGCGGTTTCGGGGGCGTTTGGAGCTGCCTGAAAAATACCACATCAACTCCATTAAGGATGCAGATGTATGAAGGGTATATATACTGTAGGTATCAGCAGTGTGTGTGTGTGTGTGGATGTGTGTGTGCATCAGATCACGTGAACATATTAAAACATCCTTTTTTCACATGAGTCATAGTGCAGGCGTGTGCCCTCCAATCGTGGGGGATGTTTTCACGTTCTTCGTAGGGGTGACAAACATATGTGAAGAATAAGTTGGAACACGACCTGTGTGATGCAACGTGTGAGGAGCTGAGGAGCCGCGAGGATTCGGCAGCGTTTCACATCGAAATCTGTCCATTTCACGGAAAACTGTCAGGATGAAGAGTCAGTTCAAAACGTTTGGCTTCATGTCCTGTTGAGAAATACAAAGCTGTAACTGTATATTCGCTCAAACTCATGAGGTTTGAGGGTTAACAGAACGACTGCGTCACTCCATCACAAAGAGAGGTTAATACTCTTGTAGTGCACTGTCACGGTTCTGGAAATAAACATGCTGATTAGATAATTGGGTTAAACTGGGGATTTGTGGCCGGACCACACCTGTTTGTATGTCAGCTAGTGTCACTGCATCGCTGGTTTTAAGCAGATTTAAAATGGATTGGGCTGATGGACAAGCTCACAAACATCTCACCTAATTATTTTTGGGATTTGTACGAGTTAACGGCGCTGTCACTGTCCTTTGTTTTATTGTGACGTGTCAAGGTGAGCGCCAGTAAAGGCAGCGTGGCAGTTCCCAGCCCAGCGTGGTGCCAGCTTTACGTAAACCTCCATATGTTAATGAGACATCTAATCCTGATTCCCATGAACCTACTTCGTCAGCCAGGCACACAAACGCATGCAGTCTTGAAGTCGTGATGTAATACTGAGAGCACAGCGCACACGTGGAAGACGACGGCTCCTTTGGATGAAAGAAGAGAAAACACTCGTTTTGAACGTAGCACTAACTCAGTGCCAAAGCAAAAGGTAGCTTTGTTTATTTATAGTACATTTCATACACTCCGGCTGCCATAGTCACAGAAGTATATTGGAAGAGTTGCAATTATATAAATTAAAAGCAAATATGTCCATAAGTGAGGTAGTTACACTTGAAATAAAGGGACATTTAACCTTTTCTCTTGGCCTTCATTCAGTCATGGAAATTGAAATAGTCGGTAATAGTTTTAATGAATGTGTACTGATTGAAATGAAACAGATGGATACTTTATCTGCCAACAGAAATTCACAGTATAATACACGAAAAAACAAATCATCCTATGAAGTTATATACATACTGTACATTGTTCCACCTACTTGACAGAAAATTCGATTTGAATTTTTGGAATTTTGAGTACATTTTTCTCTGTGCAGGGCTGTATAGAGTCTTTGCCAGAGGATGTAGCATGAAATAGGACGTCAGCAGAAGATTCAACACAGTCCTTTAGTGTTTCACACCACTCGACATGCAGCCTGTTGTGAAGTTCTGACGCAAAAATCAAAGTCTTCACAGACTTCTCAGAAACTATGATGGTTGGGAGGATTAAATACTTCCAAAGGCTCATTTGTGTCAGTTTGTGGATGTTTAGTGGGTTGGTGAAATGAGCGGCGTTGGGCCCTTTGTGACTTTTACGGGGCGGAGACGGTGTTGAGGGGCAGGTTACGGTCTGAGCGAGATAAGAGGAGGCAGCTGGAATCGCTTCGGGTGCTGGACGACAGTGTTGTGTGCCTGCTGTTTAGGAACACGGACGATCTGATGGTTTTGTGTCTTTGTTGGTTCTTACCCGCTGTTTATTAGACTAATCTAAACTTCCCAACTCTGACCTGCTGCTAGGCGATGGTTAGCAGTTGGCCATTCTGTTTGTTTTAAGTCATTCATTTTAGTAATGTTAGTCTTTCATGTAATTTCTCTTTGTTTATACAATACCTGATGTTTACTGTGTAGTTTAATATTTTTAAATGAATATTATTGTTGACATTGCTGTTGACAGGTTGCTAGCCGTTAGTGCTGAAGAAATTTCTATTGATTTGAAAGTCAGTCCCAGGATATAGTTGGTATCAATTTACTGTGATGAGAAAATGTAAGAAAATGTATTGATAGTTTAATTCAAAACAAGAATAAATAAACAAATCGATGCGACTTATTGATCAAATTCAGCCTGATATGTACAAATCCTTTTATACCATGAATCACAGAAATAATCAGCCATTTCCCCATCACTGTAATGATGGCTAGAGAAAAAAACTCTGAACCCAGACGCAGATGACCAAAACTAACTTTTATTACCAATTTGGGACAAACAAGGGTATGCTCAAAAAAACGAAACTAAGAGATCAAAAAGGGGGGAAGGGGAGAACTGAAAACAACACTCACTCAAGAGGCGAAAAAACATACAGGGTATCAATGAACATAAAGCGTCCGAACCGGGGAAAAGGACAATTTTGACACGGCTTAACATAAAGCGCGAAGCTAAGGCTACGGATCGGCTGTGACAAAACAAAGGCTATGAAAGGATTTAGCAAGGGAACTCGGATACTCACACAAGGATCAATTATCAGACTATGACGTGACGCGTTCTCGACCATCAGGGTACGATTTGGCACGAGACAAAGGGCGTGAGTGGCTTAAATAGGAAGGGAGGGGGAACAGGTGGAAACAATGAGGGCAATCAAGGGAGGAAAGGCAAGGTGGCAGAAATGAGGACAAACACAGACTTTCAAAATAAAACAGGAACTGGGACAGACATGGACATAACACGAAGGGTGACTTGACACTCGTGACAATCTCGAACCTTTCAGGCATCACCACCCACGAGGGTTTAAAGATCATATCACCAAACTCTTTGATGGCATTCTCAATTAATACTTCATTATCTATAGACCTCAGTGTTGGACAGAGTTTTTGCTACGGTTTCAGATTGTTTCCAGAACAATTAGCATCAATCTGTCGAGCCCGAATTGTTGTCTGGTCAGAATATGACTGTACTGTCTTACAATCGCCGGTGTTGACATCGAAGTAATTCAGACTAACGGTCCAGAAGGCCAGTGTGTACTTACATAAATCACTGGTGTTACAGCCTTGGGATAATTCCCTCTCACATCACTTTGGTGCAGTGTTTTTACATCACTCTCTGTCTGCCATCTGCTCCTCAAGCTTTACCTTGATGGCCTTTGGAGGTGGATCTGCGACACCGTCTGACTGTGAGCAATGCGATCTTTTTATTTATATTTATTTATTTTTTTGTCTCGTTCACCACAGAAGAACACCGCCAGAGAGCACTTAAGTTGATTGTAAATTGTGAAATGGTTAAACAGTGTATGTCGGAGATGGACAACCACCGGCCTCTTTATTCCACTCACTATTCCACTATTAAAAAATGCCATCATCCCTATAGTTTATAAAGCAGATTAAATGCTGAGTCATCGTTTTGACAAAGATTATGTCAGATTTTTGTTTTTCATCTCCTGGCTTTCCTCACTTTCTTCCATATTGCAGCAAGTGTCACCAGACGCTTTGTGGCGTGTGTGATCTGCGGTGCTGAACTTGTTGAAGATCCGTGTGTGTGCAGAGTAAAACCTCACGAGTTCGACAGGTGAAAGAAACATGAATTATTCCTTTCCTGGTGTTCTGAAGTGTTCAAAGCTTTTAATCTTTTGTGCAGTTGTCTTTGGGGAAGCAAGTCTTCCCTCCTCTCAGTTACGTAACAAACACTGACGCCTACATGCATGGAGACCTTCATACAGAACAAAAGCAGATACACACATCAACACACTCACCCAGTGCATAGCTACACAAACATTACAGTAGTGTATTAAAAATAATGAGAAGATATTCTATGTTTGTACTACATAGGGGTACCCAATGCATGTCGAGAAAAATAGCACGGATTAACAGCAACCATGAATACTATTCTGGCAAAACTAGTAATGCCTAGATTGGTTTCAATTCTGTACGGTCACACTCTGCATACACCCTCAATGAAAGGGGAAAGAACCCTAAAACAACAACAAACAATAAAAACAACACAAAGGACAAACCAGGGGATGGACAGATGCTGTGAGAATGAACAAAGATTATGAAATGCTCTAATTTATTCTTATCTTGCAGACAGTCATAGGCTAGCTAGTAGCCACTAGCATGGTAGCTAACTAACTAACTTACCCCGCGAACCTTCCAGAAATGTTCCTGTAATGAATGAAGTATTGGCCTTAGTGTGTTTGATATGATCCGGTTTGTTAACCTCAATGCCCCACATCACAGTGTGTTAAGGTTACATGACAGAACAGTGACCAACTGCAGCTCCAAACGTCTCAGTAGGTCTTCTGGAGGTTTCCATGGTGACCTCTGTGACATGGCCGAGGATTATCACACCATCCTGTGTGTGTGTGTGTGTGTGTGTGATTCCTTTTCTAATGCATACTGTGTGTTGACTCAGTTTCCTTTTTTAATCATGGACCATCTGCTCTGGCCAAACACTATTTAGACCTGACGACCAAATGTACACCACCTCTGTCTTTAAATATACAGGAAGAGTTCAGTCAAACGTTGACATTCAGTCAAAATATGAATAAAGAAACAACATCCCACATCTACTGTATTAACCCACTGCTAAAGTTGGTGCGACGCTGGAGCCCGAGCCCATTAGATCGTAGCGCTGATGGAGGAATTCTTTTCACATTAGCAGTCAAGTTGCCATCGATTCCCAGAAAGCATGATGTGGCTCTTTTATTTAGTGTGCGTCCCGATAAATGTTTAGATCCAATGGAGCATTGCACGGTTTTGATACAGACATGGAATCATGACACAAACAGGCCTGGAAACTTACAGACTTTATGCTATTGTTTGTATTACAAAACAGCGCTGGAGCTATTTGTGTTTTATATTTAGATGTGGAGTCTAACAACTCTGGGCACATTTTCCAAAATAAAAAAGAAAGAATCTGAATGCTTTTATTCTATAAAGAAATAACAAATACTAAAGATACCAAATCCAACGTATATACAATATAATTAGAAAACATAAGACAGAAGGATATTGGCATGAGAAGCATTATATGATCACATTTCTTTAATCCTAACATCAGAAATTGTACAATTCCCATTGTTTGTATGTCTTCATTCAAAATATGTGTGTTCTGCATTTTACAGATCAACAAAATGTAATTGTTGCAGTATTTTCCCTTCAAAAACCACAAAAAAGGAATCTGCCCTCACAGCAGCACAAACAATACAATGGATATCAGGTTATGGGATTAAGGGCTCGTTTACGAACGATTAAGAGGAAGTGGGAGCCTCCTTACAAGAAATTACAGGATTACAAAGAGGGAACATGGGCTTACTTTACTGATAGCCCATGTGCACTCACCCACTCACATGCTCACGTAAACGCTCATATCTCACTTTTAAGGCTGAAATCTCAAGACAGCGTTCAGACCGACAGTTGTTTGTGAAGCCCTGACGCACTCAGACTGGTTTAGGTTAATCCCTCTAGTCACCGTCAGGCTGTCAGCTACGCTTCTGTCTTTAGTCAAACCGTTCACCGCTCTCACACGAGCACATAACGACACACGGAAATCTGCCTGGTCTTTCTTGGCCTGCGATCATGTGCCTGCTGTCAGCAGACATGCCTTCTCTTTGATTTGCTCATTGCAGCACTCCTGCGTCGCGGCGTCTGGGTTTATGTCCCTTTCGCTGGATTCCAGCTGTTGGTGATGAAGGGATGAAGGAATCCAGGAGACAAACGTCTTTTCACCCTCTGGTCTCACTGGGGTGTTCAGCCCGATCAGCTCTGCTTGCTGTCCCTTCTGTTTCCCTCCCTGTATTTTCCAAGTGTATTTACTCAGCCTTTGCAATCGGGGCTTTTTGCTTCCATGGCAACGTGGTGCTGTGATGGAGATATATCAATTTTTTTTTTTTTGTTTTTTTTTTGTTATCTATGATTCGTTTTTGTGACAGACAGTAGATAAGTAATGTTGCGGACAAAGATGCGATGCCAAATTAGCAAACAGGAACCATCTGAGCTCTGTCAGGCCTTCTGGAGGCTTCTGTCATTTAACAATGGTCGTTTTGGATGATGGGCTGCTGAGCAAATAATGGTTTCTCTTCTTGCCTGGAGCCAATTCCTTGAGCTAATTTTCAACCATCTTGGGTTATATTCCATTAAACCATCAACCAGTAAGAATAATTTGTGTTTATCACCTTTTTGCTTCAAACCTTGAAAACATGTTTGTGGAGTGGATGCAAAACCTTCGGTGCAATGTTGTCCCAGACAAACATTAAACTATCTTGTTGATAGATTTGGTTGTGGAACAATGGTTTTTACGACAAATGGACCGTCTGACTAAGTGACAGCTGCTCTGCACCACGTCCTCTAACGAACCAGTCAGAATACAGGAAGAAATGGTGAAGAACAAACTGATGTCGCTACAGAACCACACTTGAACACTGCGGCTGCACTCCCTCATTGTTTATTGCCACAGCGGCGCAGACACAAACGGGACTCTCGAACATAAGTACATGCTGGACAACGCTTCACAAACCAAGACAAACAATACCTCCTCACACACGCTCGTTTTTTAGTTATAAAAGTAGTGGTGAAGGATCGTACTTGTATTTCCTTAGTGTTTGTGTTAATGGGGTTATATGTCACGCAGCCACATTGGCTGAAGGTACGACCCAGTGTTCTTTATTAGCACTTCACAGTCTCTGGAGACTTTGTATGTGCAGTAGAATGGACTGTAATAAAACCTCCCTGTGTTATTTTACTGCTCCAAGTTCACCAGTCGACCCTCTGAAGCTTTGTTCCCACTCAGTGCAACTGTTTCATACAAATATGAACGGAGCGAACCAGGGGTGAACGCAAATCCAGAAGAGACTTTGATAAAAATGCTGTGCACCTCACAGTGAAATGTACAGGATTTATTTTGTAGGAGTTGTAGGAGCCGTTTCCTCATAATACAAGAAATGTAAATACAACAGGACAAATCTGACTGCTTATTTTATGACACTTAAAGCGGGGGCTGAGCTTCTCTTGTAGTCTTAGAGCAATCACCTCTGGTCTGAAAACACAGATGTTATATGGGTCCTGTGTACTCCACCACGTCCTTCAACTCAACAGTTTATTAAAAAAAAAAAAATCATACAAACACATATTGCCTCAAAATAAAATGACAAAAACTACTAAAAAAAGTGTCAATAGAAGAATGCAATTTTAGAAATAGGCTTAAATTGAAACAACAAAAGTAGATGTTATAATACATGTTAGAGAGAGACACAAATTAAAACTAAACATTGTGTTTTTGTCACCTTGGGTTATGACATTGTTACAGAATAAAAGCAGTTGCCACTCTGATATCAAGGGTTGCGTATTCTAACGTTTGGAGGCATAAAAACAGACGACAATCACATCTCATAAGATGTGTGGACAGCACACACTACTGGCACCAACAATCTTCATACGAAGTACCCGAGATCGTTAGCATGATTACAATTTGAAATTTGGAATTCCAATATGACTTGAAGTATACAGATGTACACATGACTATATACATACAGATATTGATGACTCGTCACATCCCTCATGTAAGATGATTGAACAAATCAATGTTTTTTGGGTGCCCATATTTTCTGTGAGCCCGTATCAGTGGATTTGTTCTAATCATAATGAAAAAAGCTATTAATGATACAGTTTATTAAATAATGTAGTACCTAGTAATATGTGGTCTATTTCGTTTTATTGTTCGTGTAACAGTGCGCTAATCTACTTTAATCTTTCATTCATGTGTGAAAAAAATAGAAAACGCGAAGGTTTGCCCGTAAACGTGGACGCATGCATCGCTGCCACTCCATCGTCATGTGTTATCAGCAGCCATAACAAAATTCCTTCCATCCTCCTCTGACACCAACCTCTGCTTCGGCTGAATCAGCTAATGTCGTTATCAGTTGCCATGGAGACTGACTGAGTTAGGGTGTTGCTGTGGAAACAGAGGCCGCTCATCACCACCTACAGCAACCCCCACCACTCCCCTGAGCCGACCGCTGTGACACACCCGCACGTTAAACACCAGTAAATATGTTTTTGTAATGTGCCGTTTTCATTGGAAGCTGACAGATAAACAGACAGATAAAGCTGGTGCTCATGTAACAGCAACACTGAGTTTAGACTGGGGGAGGATGAGTCATTGGTCAACATAACCGGATTTACACCTCATACCTGAAATAGAAAATGGCACAGAAGTTGATGGAATCACAATGAAAACATGGTGGTGATTTCGCAAATCCACAAAAATAGATTGCTCTTTACAGAGTTGAGTGAAGTGTCTCTTGTGAATGTGTGAATGTCGGGTTCTACATCATGCAGTCGATTAAGGATTAAAGTGTTCCTCACACTCGTCTTCATCAGGCTAATTAACTTTAGCACGCAGCCTCCGGGACGCCCAGCGGTTTGTGGCGCCACGGTTGGACTTGTCACAATGGGACAATGTCCTAGTTAGCAAGGAGGTGAGAGGACTGGGACCCAACCCAGGTGATTATTACCACCTGAAATCAACAACTTTATTGGTGTTAAGCATTCAGTTTGATTTGTTTTGACATCACATCAACAATTCTGTGACCATTTTTTTGGTTTAAATAGAAAAGTGTTGATCTAATAATCACAATAATCTCTGCTGTAAATTAAATTTAATGTGGTCTAGTAGAAAACTTGTGCCACCCGGTTGAAATCAGAACCTAATGCAGGTGAGGTTAGTTAATGCTGTCAGCTCACCGCAGGAACGTTCTGGGTTCAAACCAGCGGAGGCATTTCTGTGTTTGCATATGAGAACTAGACCTGTCGGCCATATGCAATAGGACTTTCTTCCTTTATATTGTTATTCTGTGTTCAGTGGTTGGCCCCTCAGTGTCTGTCATCACAAACGTACTTTGTGTTCCACGTGATGAAGGCTGTTGAAGTCGTAGAATAAACAAACCACTACAATCTGATAGAGACCATGTTTATGCTGTGTTTACTACGTTTAATATCAGAGCAGCTCCCATGTCAGTGTTGTGGAGGGAAACTTGACGCGAGCAAACATGAACACGCTGCCACAGCGTTGTTTATTAATTCAGCAGCACTAAGTGTTTCACTGCTCTCCAGATAGTTGTCTCAGGGAAAAACACGAAAACACACACAACACACACACGTTTGTACATCCTAAAGAGCACATTCATTGACATAACGATCCATCGAGCTTCAACAATCAGAACAGGAACACCTTTCCTTCACTTACCTGAAACTTAAAAACGTTCTCACTCATGCAAGAAAAACATTTACTCACTGGGAATGTTTGAATTATGGCTGAATTTATGATAAAATCCTCATAAAATAAGGTTGAATTAAAAAAAAAAAATGATGTAGGCCATTTTGTAAAGAAGGTGATGATATGAAGAACTGATTATTTAGGAAAAGACTATTTTTCTCCATTCAAAGTCTTCATTGGCAGTGAAAGTAGCTTCCACCTACACTTGACCGGGAGCGAGCTGTTACAACCATAAGCTGTCCATGTGTGAGTGTGTGAGTGAGCGTATGTGTGTGTACAGGCACGGCAGGTATGTACGCCATGGTGTGTTTGTGTAAAGCCGGTGACACCAGGCAGTGTTTACCGACCCGCTGGTGGTATTAATGGAGTGGTGTTGTTTATACTGCAGTTTATACTACTTCCACTGAAACTCATACGGACGTGACAAACGCTTGCTGTGCAAAGAGTGACGCTACACGCAGCGATACGGCATCTGACGCATGTGGGTCAGACGCTTAAAGAGTTGGGCAGCCGTTGTAATGTGACTGATAAGAAATGCTGCTGACACACACTGAGACAAAGGGGTGGCGGTAAATTGTGGTAGAGAGTGGAGAGGGAGGGAAAATCTCATTTCAGCTTGGTGGTTTATTCATAGACATGAGTAAAACCTCCGGGAGTTGCATTTTGGCTTTTTTTTTGTTGATTGGTAAATCGCAGACACCACAGGATGAGCTCATCCATTTCTAATTATTTGTGAGCATTCACACCCTGAAGGGGACTGTGAACGCCTCACGGGTAAACAACAAACTAGACAGTCCTGTCGGACGTTCTACATCGATACGGCGATGTATTACAAAGTGTCTTACTTTGAAAGTCAGCCAGAGCCTGCTTTCGGTGCCTTATTTTGAAAATTGACTAGATTCACTGTGTTGTGTTGTGTGTAACACAATACAACGCAACTCAGAGATCTACTCGGCGCCTGTCTTTACCGGAGCAGGCGCTGCCGGTGGGAACACACTGAATGACGCACCCTGACTGTGATGAAACTTCCCCGAGGTTAAATAGGGACGTTATGTTGAAGCAGCCAGCCTTGAAACCCAATTAAAATCTGTTCAAGGTTATTAATAGCCTTGTTTTTGTACTGAGAATAATATTCTCAAAGTTTTTTTGTTTTTTTTATGGGAATTAGGGTCATGTTGTTGGCTAGAGGTTTTTGTCTCCAAGACTTGTATACGGACATTTTTTTTCAGTCACATTCACACAGCATCAGGAGAAATGATTTGTTTGTGTCATGCTCCAAACTTTGACCCTGGAGGAACCTCCCTTTACTGGACGCCCTGCTCTGTCCCCCTCTCTGCCTGTCACTGTCTGGAGTTGACTACAAACTACCCGTGTGCTGTGACGGAGAAGGACCAGACTGGCTGCTCCACATTCAGGGGCGTAATTGAAGACTATTAGATTGAAATTAACAGCAACACCAAGCTAATTAGGCTAACACCTTGGTATAACAAATTTACAAGTGTGTGTTGTCTGTTTAGGCAGTGTCATCACTGTGAGCATCAACACTGTGTGAGTGTGTGTGTGTGTGTGTGTGTGTGTGTGTGTGTGCGCGCTCCAGCTGAAGAAAGCAGGCCAGCGTCTCTCATACCCGGCTCAGAAATAGAGTGACTGAAGTGGGTTCAAAGAGACCATAGAGACCTTTGAGGACATAACCAGCTGCCCCCCCCACCACCACCACCACCAGCCCAGAAGTACCTTATAAATACACAGCAGAACTGATGCAACAGTCCAAACAACAACTCTAAACCTGGCTGCAGGTTTGACGGTACCGTTGTGTTCGAGAACAAAACATCACTCAGTCAATATTTATTTATAGAGGAGTTTTCAAAAAAAAAGAACAAAGCCAGCCCACAAGAATAATTAAAACCAGTTATAAAACCTGTAAAAGAAAGGAATAGGTGAATAAGTTATAGTAAATTGTTAAAGTAAAATATGACGATAGATAAATGATTGAGATCAAATAAAATCTACATATGTCGTATATGTTGGAACCATATAAAGACACTTCATGTATAAATCATTAAATGAACCAGTCTGTCAGTAATCTGGTCAGATCTATGTAAAACAGACTAAACTATGTGTTTAGACGTCTTTGATCCACTGTGCTGTTGTTCCCTCCGAGGGTAGACTGGTGCTACTGGACAACATGTGCTCAGAGAGGGGAGATTATGAGACTGGGAGTCAAGTGAGGGAGGACAGAGAACTGGAAAGAGGGCACAGCTGAAACCCATCAGGACGGCATGTACGACGACTTCTGAGGAAAGTCCTCGAAAAAGAGAAACATTAGAAGTGATTAAATGAAACTCATATTTGCAAAGGTTTGAATGTGAAGTCACTTTGGGGATTCATCAGTCAACCATTTACCATC
>CAAKHB010006936.1:26068-36581 GCA_901007665.1 Aeoliscus strigatus
TATGTAAAACAGACTAAACTATGTGTTTAGACGTCTTTGATCCACTGTGCTGTTGTTCCCTCCGAGGGTAGACTGGTGCTACTGGACAACATGTGCTCAGAGAGGGGAGATTGTGAGACTGGGAGTCAATCGATCATCTGACATTCCCACGCAAGGAAGTGAGGGAGGACAGAGAACTGGAAAGATGGCACAGCTGAAACCCATCAGGACGGCATGTACTTCTGAGGAAAGTCCTCGAAAAAGAGAAACATTAGAAGTGATTAAATGAAACTCATATTTGCAAAGGTTTGAATGTGAAGTCACTTTGGGGATTCATCAGTCAACCATTTACCATCCAATTATTAATAATTTGAAGTCTATTTTTTATTTCATGTGTGTCGCAGAAGACAGAGGCTTCGTATAATAGTAGATGTACCCTGCCTGTGTTTTTCTTGAATCACATTATTCACAAGACAACAATATCTAAACTGCTGATTGTGGCTGTGAAAACCAGCGAATGATGAGTCATTTCACACCTGAGATGTCACTCAAAGGGAAGTGGAACCGTTAAATCCTTCTCACTGCCTGACTGAGTTAAGTGATTACTGTGGAATGAAATGAGGCACAAAGCTTTATATTATTATTATTAGTACTATTATTCTATCTGACAGAGTAATCCGACCAATCTCCCTCTACCGAATGAAATCTAAAGCACTGAGCAGCGAGCTGAAATGCTAAATAAACACAGTATTGCTGCCTCACTCCTCTGTGGGTGTGAGCAGAAACCTACACAACAATCCAATGTGTGTTCGTGGGCGTATTCACAGCATGACTGCTCCTCTCCTGGAACGGACTGCATGTGTTTGGTACTTCCTGCTGGGAAAAAACATTTTCATACGGGGGAAGTTAATGTTTGTGACATTTCCTCCAGATTCATGGGGTCAATGATAAACACAGGATCAGATTAGTGACAAGCAGGGGGCTGATTCACCAGGGAGTAACTGCATCAGGTCTAAGACCAATGAACATGACGTGTTATCGGCCCAGATGTGTTTGTGTCATCAACTGGAATTAAAAGAAAGTGACAACAAAAATTGATAGCTACTTGAAGGCAGCTGAGTTAATCATACTAAGTACCAGTTAAAAAAGGTAATACTTCAAAAGAAGGTTGAAATACAAAAATACAAAAACCTGTGCAAATATATAGAGGTGTGAAATTGTTAAAATACAGAAGTCAGACTAAAAGTCACACTAAAAGGAAACAGACCATTTCTGTGGTGTTTACGATGGAGATGGCCGTTGATGGTCCGCCAGTGTAGCGCCGGTATCACCCACACACAGTCAACATCCATGTGAGGTCCGTGCGTCGTCCGATTGAAGTACGTATTCGTTTAATCTGTACTTTTATCTGTATTTCCTAAATTGCTGAGACTGAGTAAAGCTGTGTGCTTTCATTGCCTCTGGGGAACCATTACTGGAACACTGAAGTGTTTCATTAGGTGCAAAAGATGTCGTTTTGTATTGGAGTGTTTGAGGAGCATGTCTCTCTATTAGTGCGAGTAGAATAGACGCTAAAGGAGCTTCACTCTGGTTTATTTAACTCTCGGAGCAGCTGCAGCAGCTCCAACCAGTGGTCCCCACAGGTCTGCAGGGTCTGGGCGGGGTCAGATGACCTCTGTCAGTCCCCTGTACGAATAAAGGCTCATTGAATAAGGGCATAAGGAGGAACCCAGACTTCCTTTTCTATTTTTATTTTTAATTCCTGCATAAACCAATCTCAGTCTGTTGAACGGAATTATGAATGAATTATTATGAATGTGCTGGTGGGTATGTCCACTGGGAATGACGTGACTCTCATTACTCACAGGAATGATTGTCTTGCATTTTTGCCTGTGCTTACTTTAAATATTGAAAATATTAATATTAATATAAATATCAATGAAATTAAAAACAAATGGTCTTTTCCACACTTTGGAAGTAGTAAGTGCATACATGTCAAAATTAAACAACCATTCAATTTGATCCTCATCTGCATCCCAGAATAATTTTCTGTTTAGTAATTCAGTCATGGTGGAGCTTCTCAAATCTAGATGGAGATATCAGACTCTGATCAAACAAATAACTCTGATTTCTGGCTAAAAGAGTTGGGTAAATCATTCCTCTACTTGGGGTGAGTTTATAAATCACTACCTCTATGTATACGTATGTATGTATATACATAGACATTTTTACTTTTTGCCGTCATTAAAATGTCTTTTTCTCCTCACTGGCTGCACCACCACTGTTTTCATTGTTTCATGCCTTTCTGTAGCAGGTGGAGGTTACCATGGAAACTTATTAGCTGGGGAAGTTATGCTTCTAATAATCTATGAAAGCTCTGATGAAGAGGACTTTACAGTAAAAACACACGGTTGTGAAAGAAACCTCCACCTCATCTCGAGGTGCAGGAGGTGACAAGATTCACTCAGCGGTCCTTTTATTCAGCTGTCATTGACCATATCAGCCCGACTTCCTTGAGATTCCTAGGGTTTTATGGGGAAAAAAAAAAGAAACGATGCTGAAAATCTGTTCTGCCGGAAAGTGAATATGAATGTAGCTTTTGCACGCGATCCAGAGATCGTTCATTAAATAACCAATCTTTAGGGCGAACGAACTAAGTCACTGTCAGAAAAGACTCAATCATTTTACACTTCAGCTGAGTGCAGCAGCGAACGGCTGGCGGGCGCTGAATGATTTGGTGACTAATGATTCAGTTCACCTAAAAGAACTGTCACTAGCCCTTTTCCGGCTCCGTCTATTTGGTTGGAAGGAAAACTGCTGTACATCATGGCAGACTCCAGTCCATGTACGCACATTCGAGGAATGAGGAAGGTGTGTGTAAAAGTAAGTAAAGTTGAGTATGTAAAAATTTGGTAATTACAACGAATTCGGTATACATCCAACGAGATGGGTCACGATGGCACAAGAACAAAAAGGAACCCAGAAGCAGACAATTTTAACATGGTTTTATTTTGAAAAAACGAATACAAAAAGCAGCTCTAAGGATTCAAAACACTAACAAAAGGCGACACTCAACGAGGTGATAAAGACTCATAACCAAATGCTAAGGCTAAGAATCCAAAGGGGAACATAAGGTGGCGATGAAAGCAGTTAACAAGACGCTCGAACACTCATGCAAGGGAGTCGCTAGACGGACCATGGAACAGACGCTAAATAAAGATCGCTCACGAAAGAACCGGAACTCAACAGGCTTAAATAGGGAGCGGGAGGGGACAGGTGCAACAAATTAGGTAATCAGGGAGGAGGGAGAAGGAAGGGCAAGGTAACGGAAATGAGGGTGAACACAAAAGACAGGAAGTACCAAAATAAAACTGGAAATCACGTCTGAACATAACAGAACCTTGAGCTTTGTGACATGATGTTACATCAGGGCAGTGTCCGGTGTCCGTGAGAAGACCTTGGCTGTGATGCACCTGAATATGGATTCTCCAGTACTGCTGAGTCAGACATTTTTTTTTTTTTTTTTAGGATGATGGAACACATCGAAATAGAATTATTGCTACATGCAAATAGGACCAACTGCGATTCATACTATCTCGACATACTCTTGTGAACGCCCTGATGTCAAGTCTCAAGTCAAGGAACACACACACACACAAAAAAACAACAACTAAGAGTATGACTTGCACGTTTGCTGTCCTCTCATCAGTGTGTGTGTGTGTGTGTGTTGAGGGGACAGCAGCAAGGACGTAGGTGTGTGTGTGTGTGTAGCAGCTGTCAAATGAAAATAATGTGCCGCATTAACAATCTGAGCACACACAAAGACACGTCTGCTCCCTCTGAGTCAGGTGAGAGCAGAGGGCTGCTGTTCGCGCCTCCATCCATCAGTCCCACTCCCCTCCTACATTTTTTTACAACTTCCTTCCTCACCTCGGCCTCTCCCCCATCCTCACCGTCTACCCTCAAGATAGTGATAGTGTGTGTGTGTGTGTGTGTGTGTGTGTGTGTGCAGTGAGGTGCCACCTGCTCTGCTCTCCCAAGTACTGCCAGACAAATTCAGTCCCCCCCCATCTCACTGCTGGTCTTTTCTCTCTCTCTCTCTTTCTCTCCCTCCGCCCCTCCCTCAGGTCTTGGATGTTATCTCTTCTTTGGAGTCACAGACAACATTTCAGCTAGCCAGGTGAGCATCAGTCTGTGTTGTTGTTTTTTTTCCTCTCTCGCTCTCTTTCTTTTCTGCATGTCTGCTGCGTCACTGTGCTGGTTCCTAATAGCACGAGTGGTAATTTAACAGAAGACCCAGCAGAAAGAAAAGATGCATTTGTCTGTCTCTCTGCCGCTGCCACATTGTCATGTTGAAGAATTTGTTTGTCTGATTGTGCAGACTGTTTTCATTCCTCTTAAAGGACGACAATACAATGGGTTTTTTTTAAATCCAAGTGTGTGTGTGTGTGTGTTGTATCTGCTTAGTCTCATTTTGGGGAATCACATCAGCACTATCACTCAGGTTCATGTCCCTGTTGTAGAGAATTAAATGCTGTATCAGGCCCTTTTCTTGGGTTAAGGTAAGGTTAGGTTGAGCATGTTTTACTTTCAAGTGGCACAATCTGACTTGGCTGGTAAAAAAATGACGTCACATCCGTTGATCAACATCGTCATTGGGTCCAAAATGTTGTTTTTAACACTTCCAGTCTCATTCAGTGTCCAGGTAACAGACAGGTAACGTATGAAGGCGATAACAAGCACATGATCATCCGAATTAGCTGAATGGATTATTAATGGTCGACTTTTACAAACAGAAATGAGTAAAAGGAAGTGACGTCCTGTCACGATGTGTTTGGGCGGCTCAGTTAATCTGAATATTCTGTAAGTCAGACAGTGTTCTCGGTTGGTCTGGTCTGCATGTGGCATGTGTCCCGGTCACACAAACTGTGTGAGTGAGATCTGGCTCATCAGTTGACATCTTCTGTGTAAACACAACTCATTTGCTAGCCAGAAGTTAAATTTGCATACATACATATTAAATAAGGGATAATAAGAGATTTCGTTCATGTAAAAAAGAAGAGATATAAAACCTAAGCTTCCAATTATTTGAAAATCTTGGCCCATTTAGTTTGACACGCCACAGAATCAACCTCCTTTTCTCTTTGAATGATAGAGGAAGTGTCAGGAAGCAGGTTGGAGCAGCGGTCCAGACATACGTGTTTCCAGGTCTTTTGTTCAAACTTATTATTGTAACGTGACGCACAAAATGGCCTCAGCAGAGTGGCATTGACGTCCAGCTTTGTCTGATCCCGTCTGAAATTCAAATCTGCTTCAGTCGACATTTTTCATTATGACACGTTCCAGCAAATTAAAAAAAGTAGCTTTAGTCAGCAACCTCTGCTGACAGCGGCATCGTGAAAAATCCAACTTCAATTGCTTTTGTTACAAGAAGTGAGAATGTGACTGACATACGTGTATTTAATACTGGACCATCAGTGTTTGTGTGCTGGCTATTTCCTGTTCATTTGGATGGGATTTCCTGGTGTAACCAGGTAATGACAAATCCAAAGTATACTATATGGGCTTGTGTATTGTTTAACCAGCATGGAGACAACATGGATTCAGTTTGTTTCCTGAAATTTAAATTACACCTATCGACGGCTGGGACAGGCTCCGTCACACCAGTGAACCGTGACCGGAATAAGCGGCAGAGAATGAATGAATGAATGAATGAATGAATGAATGATCATTAGATACATGATTATTGTACTTTTACAGAATGTAAAATGTGAAACTGGGCCAGTGTCGGTCAGTTCTTCTAAGAATGTTGAAGACACTGCAGAGTGAAGGCGCTCTCCGAGCTTTTCTCCCAGTGTCTGAGCTCTTCACTTAGCAAGATGGCCCAGTCTCAATGTTGACCCTACTCTCTCTACCCCTAGCCCTCACCCTCGACCCCTTCACCCTCAAAATGAAGCCTAGGAATTGGGACACCACTTGATCGCTTCACCACTTTACTTTGGGCATGCACGCGACTGGTGGTTTGCACACACGTCACATCGTAGATAATAATATGTGAATTAATGTTCTGTTTTGTGGGTTTTGTTTGATAAATGCAATCTCAAAAAAATGTTTTATTCAACTGTGATCGTTTATTCAGTGTTTGAAGGTAAATGAAAGTAGGGAATCTATTGAAGAGTGTCATCACACATTTTGCTCATATCCTGCAGGTCTAGTTGACACATTTGTAAATCATTTTGTACTTGTGTAGTTTTACTCACTTTGAAATACTTTTTTTTTCCAGTGCTTTTGCAGTGTACTTCTTTGTGAAGTTGACCTCATTTGAAGTACTATATCTGATAGGGTAACGCACTTGATCCAGAGTCCCTTGGATCAAATGTGGGATTACTGTCGTTTGGGGCATACATGTCGTTTGCTAGCTAACGTTGACCTTAATTCACGAAGGACTTGGGAGCAGCAGGGGGGTTCTGCTAGCTAGATAGCTAATGTTTGCTACGAAGGAACAGACAACTTTACTTGCTGCCTTATTATCATAATCATGTGAACTATTTGACATTTTTTCGAGAAAGATACCTAATGAGAAATGTTAATAGGACATGGTCCTACGCTCATCGTGAACAGCAATCGGTCACATTTATACATTGTCGATTGTCCTTGGGCCACAATTAGTCAACATCCCATTCACAGACTCACTCACTGCAACACGTGTGTGACTTCTGGGAAAGAACATCAAAAAGCACTTCAGTGCACTGCAAGTGCGATGTAAACAAAGCCTCACATCAACTGGTGTATGATTCAGACAATCCATTGTATATCTGTGTAATTACATTGGTTTAATGAATAATAAAAAATACACACTCAAGAGAAAAGATGTTGAATTGTATTGTTGCATCGGGGGAAGAGGACCAGATGAAGTCATGCTACCAACGTCTTTTGTTTGTCATCCTCTGCTTTCTCCTACTACGGGTTGTGCTGGCGCCGATCCCAGCTGTCAATGGGTGAACGGTGGGCTACACCCTGGACGAGTCGCCCCCTCATCACAGGGCTAATGTAAAGACAACCATTCACACCAATGGGCTTATGGGTATATAACCAACTAACCTGCCATGCTTTTGGAGGTGGGAGGACACAGGACTACCTGAAGAGAAGCCACACAGATGCAGGGTCAACACGCCAGCTACACACAGAAATCAAATCAGAATCACATCAGGCAACTGTCCACTCCACCATGCCACCAACTGAACTAATTGCTGCAGATAACTGGGAAGAGCGTTTTATGCCAGTGGTCTGTCACTGCTGCTCGATGAAGTCTGTTCTAAATGTGACACATTCGATGAAGAGGTGTCGATTAGTTGCTCACTTTCTGCCAGATTATTGATCAGGTGTGAATATCCTGTCTCGCTATTGTTTTGCAAGTAATTTTACGGTAATAGTGACATTTGTAGTTAAAAAAAAAATTAATTATTCTTTTCCTTTCCTAAAAGAACGTAAAATTGTTCAATTTCAATCCAGATTATTGCTTGAAACAACATTCTGTTCTAACCAGCAAATAGCAGCATGCATGACTGCAGTTCCTAGTAGACACATAGTTCATATTGTTGGCCACTGCAGCGGTGATGTAATGGCCCCGACTCCCTCACACCTCAGGCTAGACTCTTTCATTTTCCTCTGTCCCCTCCTCCGACCACCTTTCCTCCGTTTTTTTCCCTCTTGTTTGATTCTCATCTCACTCCCTTCCACCGTTCCTGTGTCTTTTACCTGTTGTTGTCACTGCGCTCATACATATTAAACCAGAAATGCAGGAATATGAGGGATATGTGTTTTTGTCTCAGAGCTTTGTGGAGCCGTGTCTGTGAGAAGCAGTGTTCTCAAAATATATATACAACCACAGGCCTTTCATTTTTAAAGACCGCAAGGCAAACAATTCTATCCTAAAGCCATATTTTGTTGTCACCTGTGCCAACTGTGGAAAAATGTAATCCTGTCTAGATTTAGTGAACAGGTACTTATAGACCTCTATAAATACTGTATACAAACCTTATTCTGATAAATTGTTGGAAAAGGTTGTTTGACGGGGTTTGATGTATTTTCAGGTGTCAGTATTTGTCCGCTGTTAAACCAAGAAGAACATAAAGAACTTCAAATTCTCTTCTGATGTATTCTAAATAGTCTTGAAAACATTCAACGAATTGCCTGCAGGAGGTGTGTTCCATGTCTTTGGACCATAACAAACGCTGCATTGCCAACATATTTGCAGCCTTTGCTGGGAACTTCCAGTAAACGAGCAGTAGATGATGCTGCTGAAGTGGCTAGATACAACATATCCAGGATAATTTGAACAGTCAAACTGTTACATCAGCTTCCACTCTGTGTTCGGGAAGTTTTTCAGAATGTTGTTCAGCTCCTGTGCTCTGTCTCTACTGGGATTAAATGCAGCTGCATTCATAATATAGTTGTTCATTTGCATGTATCTGTTCCCGGCTTTGTAAGACAGTGTGAGTGTGAGATTATGTTTGATTCTGAAACACCTGCACATGGTGATATAATCATTATTTTACACACAGAAAATCTAAAAATGGTCAATATATTGTAAATGCAGGTTCATTACAATGACTGTATGTATATGCTTGGTCACACCGATGGTGTCATGGACTATGTGTCTGCTAGTTTGTCAGTTCGTTCAGTGCTCCGGTTGTAAGTTTGAGTAGGTTGCATCGAGTCTGCTGAAATCCTTCGGAAACGGAAAATTGTTTGAATGCGACACTGGTGGTTATGTCTGCAGACTTCCATAAACCTCTCTGGACTTATAGTTAATGAAGAGCTCTGTCCAATCAACAACCAGATACATTTTTTCCCCTGAATCTCAGCTACTTTGTATTTCTATTGCAGTACTGCAGTATTTAAAAAAAAAACGGATGAAATTTCATGAAGCTGTGAGTTGAACGACGTGACAGGGAGGGATGGCGACACACGGAGCCAGAAACCAGCTGTAATGCCGGAGGAGTGTTATTCTGTGAAAGTATTTCATCCAGCAAACAGTGAATGAGTTTGTAAATAGTCGGATATGTCCGTGTAGCAGCACGGACAGAGTCTCTGCAGAAACCGCTGTGTTTGTGTACAGGAATCGGAAAATCTCCATCAACTTTGAAATGTGGATTTGCATTTGGAAATTGGGTTTTCATGAGG
Organism: Aeoliscus strigatus; assembly: GCA_901007665.1. Classification (NCBI taxonomy): domain Eukaryota; kingdom Metazoa; phylum Chordata; class Actinopteri; order Syngnathiformes; family Centriscidae; genus Aeoliscus; species Aeoliscus strigatus. Next base: position 35,234 of record CAAKHB010006936.1, read on the forward strand.
ATCCAGAGGTGCAGAGCACGTGTCAACAGTAAATGAGTTTGTTGTAATGAGAGGGAGATGGACAGGGAGAGAGAGCGAAGAGAAGGCTGAGGATAGGCAGGCAGGTGCACTAGTTTACACTGGTCTACACTGGTTTACACACACACACACACACACACACACACACACACACACACAGAGCAGGAAAGGTGGGTAATGAGAAAAGGGATGATAAACGAGAGGCTAAAGGAAGAAAATCTCTGGGGAGATTCAAGTGGATCTCACAGATTTATCATTGTACGTATCAATTATGTCATAATGTTGCTTGTTGTTGCAGCGCATCCCAGCATGGACACGGTACAGAGGAATGAAACTGACGCAATGAGTTGAATTTCTGACCCGAGAATAAGTAATAACTAATGAATAAGTAATGATAATTGATAGATATAAGAGATATAACAGATAAACAGGCAAATAAAATAAGAATATTAATCAATACTACATTTTACTAAACAGTAAAGTTCACATTTATTGTTCATATATATATATATTGTACATTTATAGATTTATTTCAGGCATTTATCAAGTTCTGTGGGCAGATTTGGGGATTTTTTTTTTTTAATGGATCATGTCGGCACAAAGAGTCACTGGACTCAGAAGCAGACGAAAACTTAATCTTTTAATTTGAAGGAGCAAAAATATACACACACACAGATATCAAGAAGGCGATTCTACGGATTCAAAAGGAAGAACAAAAGGCGACACTCACTAAGAGGTGGTAAATACGAAAAGGAAATAGAACCAGAACTAAAATATCCCTGGAAGGGTAAACACCAATTTGGATAACTCTAAACAGAAAGCGCAAAGCTAAGGCTCAGGATTAAACTACACAGAGCAAGAGGCTATGAAACACTTAATTAAAATACTCTCAATACTCACACAAGGACAAGTCAAGACAGACTATGATTTGGGGAATGCTTTCACGAGTCATACGACGACGATCTGGACAGGAGGCGCGGCAGGCTTAAATAGGGAGGGGAGGGAACAGGTGTAAACAAAGAACGTAATCAAGGGGGGGAAGAGCAAGGTGGCAAGAATGACAGCAGACAGGGACTACAAAATAAAACAGGAAGGGGAACAGACATGAACTTGGACACAAGGGCTGACTTGACCATCATGACAATGGAGACGTTTTACTGAGCTTCCTGCTAGAGTTGCAGTGTGTTACAACATCATATGGACTGAAGTTCAAGTCTCACACAAATCAAAAATTAAAGCACTTATATTGCAGAATTCTAAATAACTCATACGTTTAAAAGAATATGGAAGCAGGATTTATATTTCCACATTCCAAATACATGAGCTTTTA
>CAAKHB010006936.1:36651-73535 GCA_901007665.1 Aeoliscus strigatus
CACACACACTCTTGCCGACTGCATTAAACATGAGCTGACAGGTGGATGCTGGATGTGCAGTTCTGAGAGACACAACCAAGCACTTTCAAGTGATGTGTCAACATTTCCTGACAAGCACTTTCTGCACATCCAATTATTCTTATTCATACTGTACAAACGTTCCTGGTCTGCATGACGTGTCAATACATCTGACCCGCTGGGAAATGATGAACCGGAGCCAGAAAAACTGCAGTGGGTTCATCAGTTTCTCTCAAATCGATGACAGTGACATGTTGGGAGGAGAGACACTGTTTGTGAGGTTAAACCTCAACTTTTTGAGGCATAGAACAAAAAGTCTCAAGTCTGATTTTTCAGACTGCACACATGTAGAAGAAGCAGGTCTTTGGTCGTCCTGCAGGCGCTGCAGCCAAATGTTTCCATCCTGTGCTGTGAAACATCCTTTTACTGCACCAGACTATGGTGCCAAATGATTTCTTAGCATCTTAATGTTCATAAATAAACATGCAGCTGCAGCAGAGGAACGCTTGTGTAGTGATCATTATTACTTTTGTTTACCATCTTAATATTCTGTACCCGTGCGTGAGGAGGATTATCCTGGCAAAGAAAAAAAAAATGGTTACAGTAAAAAAACAAATGAGTTTGAGCAGACAATGGTTGTTCTAAGGGAAGATTGATATGAGTGTTCTCAGTGTACATAAGATAAAAAATTAATGAGAGCTCTCTGTATATAACAGTAAGAGATCCATTTCAAAATAATGATAATATTCTCTGTCAAATGGAGAACTGCAGCTCTGTTATTGGTTTTATTTAACACTTACTGCCGCTGAGCAGCGACAGGTCTTTTACGGAGCTTTATTTTCTTTCACTCTGTGTTTACAACAGAAGTTTCCATAGATCGTATGTATTACTTCATTCTTTTCACCTAAATTGTTTTTAACCTCTGCTCGAAATAACAAGACCTAATGACTTCTACTCACACAGAATCCCGGAAAGTCTCTTAACAAGATGGAGCTTCGAACTGGGGGGGTGTAGAAATATTTAGACGTCCAAATTTGTATCGAACCAGCGCTTTAGGTGCGTGAATGATGGATGTCAGATATGTCAGAATTTGATATTAAACAGCACAACAGTTGAGTTGATGAAATCACTTGAGTAACGTTCTGTGCTGTTGCAAAGTTGTTTTCCGAGCTACAGCTAAGTAGCCAATGGAACGCCCCCTGACCTCTGTCCGACCTGTGATGCTTTTCCTCTTCTTCCCAGTTTTACTCATGGCTTGAATCTCACGTGGAGAGTCTGTCTACGCTGACTGATACATGGAAATGGTGCATGGAGAGGGCGTGGTCTGATACTCCTCTATATGCAGTCAATTCCACATCGATTGAGATCTGGCATTCATCCGTAGGCACACCTTCATACGTCTGGATTTCTTTGTGCATGTGGAGTTTTCTGGATATGACAGTATGCCAGGTTTCAGTGTGAAGTGTTTGACCATGAGGCCCCAGGTCTGAGATCTTCGCCCAGCAACAGTCACTGTGGCATGAGGAAGCCGCCTGACGCTAGCTGGGCTTCGACTGCGTGTGTTCACAGTTCCTTCAGTCCTCATCCCACTCATCATCTTTTTCCAGTTTGAACTAATTGTCCCTTCCCATTGTTGGCTAAGATCGTTTTCAGAGTTGTTGTACGAGCTGAGGACAGGAAGTTGTAAATGGAATGGCCCTCCTGACCTTGGATATCCAGCAAACTCAGTGGGCCCTAGGTTCAGAATCCAAGATGGCGTCAGTAGTGCAGTGTTATCTGTCAGTATAATCTGTGTTCTACTGTTTTTGTATCACTTAGGTCTTTTGTTCCATTTCAGTGACTTGTACACATACAACTGGTTTTATTTGTTGTCAATGGGAATGTTGTTTCAGAAGTTGCAGGTGGAACACAACATATGTTGTTTAGCAACTAGCCAATGCAACAACGGCTTCTTTACTACACAATGAAGTTGCAACACAAGTATTTTCAGTTTTCACCGGAAAAATGTGTCACTGTGAGTTACGACCTGTTAACCACCTGGTAACGCTGTCACACTGTCATAGTGGGAAGGTCTCTGGTTCTGTTCCAGAGGATCTTTCTGTGTGGAGTCTTCACGCGCTCCTTGTGTCTGTGTGGGTTCTCTCAAGGTACTCTGCCTTCCTCCCACCTCCAAAAGCACGCTAAGATGAATCGGTTACTCTAAAGTGTGGGTGGGGATGGTTGTCTGTCTGTCATGTTGCCCTGCGATGAGCTGGTGACTCGTCGCGGGTGAACCCTGACGTTACAACTTACAGAAATGGTAAGGTGTGTGAGCAGCATGAACGCTTGCGTACCTCAACGTGTGCACCACAAGAGCATGTTTCTACAGAGACGCCCACACAGTCCAGGGGGCCGAAGCCCTCCCACCCACGCTGCTGGTGCACATGTGTGGTTCCTGCTTACTTGTAATTCACTGCAGATAAAAGCATCTGCCAAATGAGTAAATGTGTAAGACTGCAGTTTCTGCTGACACCAGGACTGGTGAATGCAGTCACACCTGGTATGTGATGAGCTGCTGACCCTCATTCTGCTTTTGTCATGACGCTAACAAGTCACCTGATCACCCCAATAAGGAACAGGAAGTGTTCTGTACCCGAGAAAGTTACTTTTTAAAAAACCTCTTGCAGCAGTGGCCCCTGTTGTAGAGCTGAAATTCTATAATTCAGAGAGTGAATATAGTCAAAGGACGATGTCATTATCAGGCTGCTGCTGCACTTATTAATCCCTCCAATGAGCAACCCGGACAGGCAAACATCTTTTTCTTACCTCTCTTTCCCAGAAACTCCCACTTCCTCTTTTATTTGGTCGGACAAAAGAACATTAGCCACATTTAGTCATATGGTTATGAAAAGGCTTGCAGTGCTGCTGACTCACTCCGCTTTGATCCTTTATAATAAAAGGAGCCCAAATGTGCCTCTCATTATTGAATATATAATATTATAAGTAGTTACAGCAGTTGCTTAATGACCGCACAGCACTTTTTTTTAAAGGCTGGCAGTGAGTCACATCACACATTTGCTAATAAGAGATACTGGATTCATCCTTTGAGTATTGTGTAGGAGACAGGTAGTGCAGCACCATTATCCAGTGTTGTTCAACGGAGGACGGAACAACCTGTGTGGATACAGTTGTTTTGACAACGCTCATCCTGTCCTTCCTTGGACTGACAGACCCCTCACAGAGCCAACGGGTCCACTGACACCTCAACCTACATAACACACACACACACAGACACACACACACACACACACACACACACACACACACACACACACACACATACACACAATGCAGTGTTCTCTCCACCACAGAAAAGGTAGCCAAGCTGCATTGTGTTGAAATTGCAGTTGTAATGGTTCTTTTTGTGATGCATCCAGTAGATTTGATAAAACCAGGGGTTCAGACAGCAGGTTTAGTGATTTTATTTCAGGGCTCCCGATGAACTGAATTCAAACACACACTGCCTGGCCAAAAACCACCGCCTGGATTTAACTTAGCCATAAGGTACCCATTGTATAATAATAATTACTTAGGTTCAGCTCAGTTAAATGCCCAAAGAATGAGGTCAGCTGACTACCTGAAGCTAACAAATGACTAGGTTATTCCATCAGCAGATTTTTTTCTTTCCTGATGGAAGTGCTTCTGTCATCCATACAAGACTGTGGTGAAAAAGGAATGCAACGCTGGACAGAAATAAATATGAAATTGCAGAATCTTGTGTGAATTATCTCATAGTGAACGTGCGCCATAATCAAAGCAAAAGGTGGTCCAGTGAAATGTTAGAGTGTGTTTTTTTGGCGAGGTAGTGTATGAAACCTTGAAGAAGTTTGATCTCTGACAGTTTAAAACTATAAAATTACTTTAAAACTAGAAAACTAACTCTGCAGAGTTAACAGGCCACCAAAAAACCCCAGCAAGAGCAACTAAAACAAAACTGTGTGGAAATTATATATTGGATACAGTATATCATGAGTTGATTGGCACAAGTAAGAATAATGGTAGAAACATGGCTTAGATGAGATGACTGATTCTATTGGTTCCAGAAGGAAAGTCCACATCATGGTGTAGCCGTTTCTGAGATGTGGACAGTAGAAATCTGCAGCTGTAGGAGGATCAGTGATCTCTAGACTCACTGTCGGTGGACTTTTTTTTTTTATTCACAGAATGCCTGTCAAGCTTTAATCCTGTTGGACGTCTTAATGCTGAACTAAGTGAATCGTGTTCTCACTCGAGGTGCATATTTTCTGTATAGACACCAAAGTGGCATCTCAGCAGGAAAGCAAAAGCACATGTCTAATTATTCATTTAATGTAGTTGACTCTGTAATGTCCATCAATAAATGAACACATATTTCCTATATTGATATTTTATATAGTAATCCACAGTGCAGTGGTTAGCACTGTTGGCTCATAGGTCCCTGATTTGGTCCCTGATTTGGAGTCTGGTCCTGGGGAACATTGTTCTCCAGGTACTCCAGCTTCCTCCCACCTCCAAAAGCATGCAGAGGTTAACTGGTCACTCTAAAACACCTGTAGGTGTGAATGTGAGTGTGAATGGTTGTCTGTCCTTCATGTGACCCTGATGACCTGGTGACTCGTCCAGGTTGTACCCTGACGTTCACCTGTTGACAGCTGGGATCGAGTCCAGCACAACCACGTCCTGTAAGTGAAGCAAGTGAGATGATGAATGAATGAATTAATAATAATTCATACATGAAAGGGTTAAACTCCCATGCACATGCAGAAATCTATATGGAATAGCTTCTCTTCCTTCCCTGTGTTTATCCTCCCCTCATGTTTCTGAGCTCTGTTGAACCCAACAGTTCATGTTCCTTTGTACAAAAGCATTTAACTGTTGTTATGGTTCCAGGTTTGACTTTGGAGTGCCACTGTTGGCTATTGCTTCTTCGTGGACAATCTGCAACCCCTGTGAGATATTGAGAGGAGTCCTTTTTGCATCCAGCTTTACCTCTTCCTCCTAGGTCCCACTCCACCTCAACAGGTAAGGCCAGCCGCTATTTATGCATTTCTCATTCAAACTAAATTCAGGCGTTCTTCAGAAGTCACTATCCCTAGCTATTAGTCGACCAACGCAGATACACTTTGCCTTTCAATAGTGCTCCGTTTAACGCAGGAGTGACAAACTCTGGTCCTCGATGGACGCCTGTCCTGCAGGTTTTAGATGTCGTCCTACTCCTACACATCTGTTTCAAATCAGTAGGTTGTTGTCAGGCCTCTGTAGAACTCCACAGACACTGATTCAGGTGAGGTAGGAGCGGGATAGGGGGTCTTTGAGGACCGGAGTTTGATTGGTTTAATGTCATTGTACGCCATCGTAAACACATAACCTCCTTCTCTACAAGGCCATTATCACCACTAAACCAAACAGCATGTGCAAAAGATATTTTCAGGGACAGAACCAGAACTGGAACCAGAAACATTTCCTTAAACATGGAATTGTCTCAAGAAATGTACACACAAAAAGAGAGGAAACCCTGAAACCGCTGTAATAAATCTGCCAAGCTACCACAGGAATACATCACAAAGTGTGATGTGAACAAACTCACCCAGATGAAGATGGCGTGGAACACGAACGGAGCTAAAACGGAGACATTTGTTGGACGGACGAGAAGAAGCAGCAGCTTCTGCAGCACCATGATCTGCCATTGTTGTTGGGGGCAGAGTTAGCACATGCTGGTGAAGGAGACGTGGGGCACAGACGTTGTCATCAGAAAAGACCTAATTATAATGGCTTGTACACATGCAAGTGGAATGGTGGCGTCTTCACATTTGTTCACGGGACCCGGTCTCACAAATCAAATTTTGCAGATAGACCAGTGGTGTCCAAGGCGGTCCTCGAGGGCAGCCTACCGTGCAGGTTTTCGATGTCACCCTTCTCCTACCGCACCTGAATCAGTCTCTGTGAAGTTCTGCAGAGGCCTGACAACGAGTCAGGTGTGTAGGAGCAGGGTGACATCGAAAACATACAGGATAGGTGGCCCTCGAGGACCGGTCTGGACACCCCTGAGATAGAGCGCAAGTCGTCTCTGTGAATCCATACAACCTTAACTTCACTCATTCGGTTTGGTTGGTCCTGGTTTGGTCCTGGTTTCATCACATAAAAGACACAGTTTTTCATTAGGATAAGAGCATTGTCGTGGTGGCTCTAGGCCTTAATGAATAAAAGCCAAAACCTCAAAGAGTGTCTGTGCAAGTACGTATCTGTATTTGTCTGGAACAAACATCAGAAATGTTGTGGTTACCTGTCTGAAAGAGTAACATTGAAACCGTTAAAGAGAGAGACAGAAAGAATGCCTGCTACCTCCATAAATGAAATGGCTGTGTGGGTGGATGTACATGTGAGTGCAGGCTGCCAGGAGCTGTGAGTGGGAAGTGGGTACTGAGTGGGAAGAGAAGAGCTGCTTTAGTGAGACGATCAGCACCGAGGCTCGCTGAAAGGCAGTCACGCTTTCGTAGCTTCTTCTCTTTGTTTTCTGCACTTGTTCACAGAGATGCAGGTAGTGAGATTGGTGATGGATTGGGGTGTTGTTATTAGTGTCTGGCTGCCGTCTGTTGGGACTGGGATCTGTCGTGTTCTAAGGAACAAGAGACAGAACATTTATGTCAAACTTTCAACCTCTGAAGATGAACATATTGGTGTTCTGTGCATCATCATGAATGTGGTGAACTGATGGAACAGCTGAAATATGTCTGGTCAGTTGTATAAAAACACAAAGAGGTTGTTGTGTTCTTCTCCATTACTGATTTATTGAAAGAACAACAGCAAACAACAAACATAACTGTATAATGGTGTATAATGGTGTATAATGGTATATGGTTTATCCAACGTAATGTTCTTACCTATCCGTGCAATACTCCAAATTACCACTAGGGATGTGTATTCCACCCTAGGGCCCCAAGAAATAAGTGAACAAGTAAAACAAATTGAGACATGAACACAAACACACAAACACTATCGTACACAGCGTGTTGTCGGCTTGCGCACGGGGAAGGAACGGGGGTGTAAATAAACACACATGATGATGACGTACGGGGAGAATCAGCTTCAGAGTCTGATACACACGGAGAAGAACTTCATGATGTCCCCCTGAGCACTTTGGTGCTCCCTGGTTCCTGAGACGGCCCTGAGAGGAGAACGCTGCAATGCAGCATCTGTGTGACTCACACACACACACACACACACACTCACTGAGATGGTGGCGTGTGAAAGCGTTCATAACGTAGGAGGGAGACAAGGAGAGAGAGGGAGAAAGCAATAGTCTGATGGAATCAGGGGGAGGAAGAGGGGGAGTGAGTAGGAGGAGGAAGGCCGATGGGAGGAGGGCAAAGAGGTAGGAAGAAACCACCGGTGGGAGGAAGACTCGGAGGTAAAAGCAGGCGAAGAAATCAGACAAACGGAGGCGCAGATAGGAGCCATGAAATCAAAACTGGATGAAATAATTAGCTTGATGATTTTGCGTGTCTGCTGCCTTCAAGCATCATTTCCACCTCGTCCTTGAAGGTGGGCAGATATGATCACGTGTGGGTCAGAAAAGTTTTCAGGTCCTTCCAATGGGGGCTAGTAAAGTGACTCTGCAGACAGAGAGGAAAGCTGTGTGGAGTCTTCTCCTCAGTTCATTTTTGTTACAGTTGGAGCAGTGGAACCACTGCGATAAATAGAATCCATTCACGCTGAACACCAGGTCCCAAGTTCTTTTCATTTGTAATCATCCAGGTAACATGTCCATTGTGTCATTGAATCAGCAGATTTAAAAGCTTTAGACATTACAGACTAGTTCTTTGCGGTGACTTCACTGGAACACATCTGAAAAATAGAATAAGATAATATCAATACAGTAGTCATCATACAGCAGCTGTTTCTTCATAAACAACCATAAAGAACCAGAGGATCGATCGTACCCATTGCCAGCTCGCATTGGGTTTGAGACAATCTGTAACTATTATCAGCAAATGAACCAGTAGAACCGTTCAGTTGTATCTGGAATCTTTGGTCTGGACAACTGAGACACCACCTTGGCATTATTTTCCCGGCCTGTAGAGGGCGCCATTGAACATGTCTGATGCACAGAAAACACATACATGTTAACGAACCACAGAAGTTTGTAATTTTTGGCCGGTTAGAACGTTTGTTATATGAGTCGGAGAGACTGTAGCGTGGAGCAGAGTTCTGTATTGGCGTATCGTATTTTGCTCTTTTCTCTCACTCTGTCTGTCACAACAATTCCAGAAGAGTCTCAACTTCACCAGCTCCTCCATGTTCCCAAACTGATTATGTGTTGATGTCACGGATAAAAAAACACCGTCGCGGCAGCTTTGTGCAGCCAGCGCTGTGATGTCACAACCCACATCAAAGAGGTACTGAATGGTAATTCAATGGAAAAGGGCCTGGATGGAACCAAACTGAGCTGGAACTGTGGACAGAACTACAGAGACCATTCTACCCACTGGATGTCCTACCACAAGGACCAGTGGACAGGAATATTCTTCAAGCCCGATATTCACTTACTCCAAGGAGGTGTGGAGAGAAGTAGAATTGGAGAGAAAAGGTGTAGTGTGCCACATGTTAAACAAAAATATGCCTCAATATGGAATAGCTGTGTGTTTTGGGGAGAAAACAGCGTTTTGGAAAGGAAAATAGCTAAAACTAAAAAAAAAAAACAGAAAAAAAGAAGCAGAATAGGACAATTTACACACGGGACAAAGCAGATATGGCTGAGGAATGTGGAATGTGAACTAAATGAGGAATGGAAGGGAATAGCAAACTCTGGGAAATATGGGAAATACTCTGGGAGGGTAGAGAGAAGTTTAACCAACATAAGTTCATACATAGATTCTACATCATCCCCTCAAGACTCCACAGGATGGGTCTATTACCTGATAATCTCTGTTGGAACTATGGAACACAGGCAGGGACTTTTCTACATGTGCTATTTGAATGCAGTTTGATACAACCATTTAGAGACCAGATAGAGATCCCTGTCTCACCAAGATTATCCTTACTAGGTGAGCAAACACAAAATGAGAGTGTCAAAACATGACTGTACAGTTATAAATGCTGGATGGTCACAGCAGCCCAAAATACTGTATCCTCAGGTTATGGGAAAGTACTAAGTACTAGTAATAATGATGGGGAGGAGTGAGGGGGCCATGGGACCGTGTCTTTACTATGGGCTTGTAAGAACAACAGGACATGAGCTGAGGAGATGGTATCGTGGTTGTGACTAAATTTTCACTCTTATTCATCTGTGTTACGTTCTAATTTGAGGGGGTGAATTACTCGGTATTGTCATGTACGTGAAGGTAGCAGACACCAGGGATGATGTCTTAATGTGTAAAATACAAAGCTCACTGTGATACTGTCAAATTTGCTTTGAAGAAGCAGACAATGAATTCTAGCACACTAACAGTTGTAACATATAGCAGCTTATATTAGCAAGGACTCATGGATAAATAGCACAAATGATGAATTGCAAAATAGTTTTGTGTCTGTGTCTTTGATTTTTGTTTCTTCATGGAGATGGATAGTGATGGAAAACCTCAGATGAACCAAAACGTGTCTTCAAAAAATATGATATTCAGACTAAAGTTACAGATTTAAGCAATATGTTGGAGTCTGTGGGAAAAACACAATATAAGCATAAACGCCCAGATTTTGTTTGTAGGCTTGTTGGGGAAAGTGATGGATTTCTTCTTATTATTATTCTAAGGATTTATCCCCCTACAACAAAGGTTCCCTTCATCATTCTTCTGAAATCCTGAAACCCCACACACAAAACTGTCTCCATGGGAGCCACTGAAATCTGTGGTTAGTATGTGGATGTGGCCGACATCATGATACTGTCTTCATGTAAATCAGTGGCTTTTTATTCCTGGCTGCTCTCTTGTGATCCGCATATGATTTGACAATGAAATCCTTCCCAGGATGACCCGGAACTTTCCCATTACTGGCTGATCAACTCTGCGTCAAGGGCTGCCGTGGGGGCCATTTTACACATTTTAGCTGGGGAAAAAAAGTAACAACCTACAGAAGACGTACTTTGATATATAAAGAAGCGTTTTGCACCCAAGACTTTCTCTGGTTGTCTTGCAACAGAACAACATGTATGAACTATAATCGACTGCATTCGCTGCTTATCCATAAATAATCAGGGTCACACTCTGCCTTATGTACATGTGTCACACTTTGTGAAGGGCTCCAGGTTGGAAATATTTCACTGTGATGATGCGCGCTACCCACGTCTTGAAGACATGCTTGGAGGGAAACAATGTCGGGTACATTACAAGTATCAAATTGCAGTATTCTTTTCATTCATTCATTTTCTGCCGCTTAATCCGGTTACGGGTCACAGGTGTGTTGGAGCCTATCCCAGCTGTCAACGGGCAAAAGGCAGGGTACACCGTGGAGGTGGGAGGAAGCCGGAGTACCTGGAGAGAACCCTAGCAGACACGGGGAGAGCATGCAAACTCCACATAGAAAGATCTCAGGTTAGGAAGTGAACCAGGGACCTTCTTGCTATGAGGCAACGGTGCTAACCACCGTGTCGCTCTTGCAGTATTCTTATGTTATAGATAGAAAGTATTTTTTGTTTGCATTCATCAGTTTCTTCCCAAACAGCCATTCAAGTAAAAACTTGTAGAATGCTCAACTATAGCTATATAGTACAATGCTGAATCCTGCTGCTGCGATTGTCATCTTACTATCTGCTTTGGTACTGTGGCCGACAAGGGCAATCGCACCGCTAACAGTGTCGGGCAAATGTGTCACAACCGGCGAATCACTGCAAAGACAGGAATGGTGCAAAACCAAAACACACAAAAACATAAAACAAGTGCAACAGAAAAACAATGCAAGAGAAAAATGGTGGAATCACAGAAGCAAAGCAGAAGCAAAAACCCAGAAAACAAATGCCGAACGAAAAATCACAAAACATACAAACTGCAAGAGAGAAATGTTGCAAATTCATTCAACAAAATGGAAGTGCGCCAGGCCACCAGGGGGACATGACCTCAGGGATGGATCAGTCCTGAATTTGCTGCATCTCTCTCTTGCAGTTGTTTTACAGCATTTTTTGTTTGCATTTGTTTTCTCGGTTTTTGCTTCTGCTTCATTTCAGTGATTTCAGCATTTTTCTCTGGCAGCGTTTTTCTGTTGAATTTTTATATGTGTGTGTGCGTTTTTGGTTGTGCATCATTCCTGTGTTTGTAGCGAATCGCCGTTTGTAGCACATTTTCCTGGTGCAGTGTTCCACTATTTGTGGCGTGTTTGCCCTAGTCAGCCTCCGTATATTGGCACTTTAAATATGTAATATTTGTAATCACATATACTTCTATCTATTTATTATTATTTAGTATTTTGTGAACCCCTGACAATTCAGTTGTAACATTACAATTCAATTGAAAAAAAGTGCAATAATAATAATAATAATAATAAAACATTTATTTACAATGACAAAGTCAAATATTTCTTTACTTCCTGATTAACCAATTGTAAGATTGGTTATAACCACACATAATTCAACTAATTATACCACAAAAGGTCACGTTTTAGTTTACGGTTTGCTGTTTTAGACAGCATCAGCATCAGCCATCCCCCTGGCAACAAACCCCCTGTCTACTTATATCACCATCTCATACAGCCTGGCTCCCCGCTGGACACTACGCCTTAAGGATGGAAACAGAGAGGTGTCAAATTAAAGGAGGAAGCTGAAAAAACAAGGAGAGGGACATAACCAATGCTGATGCCTGAACACAGCTGTACGACGTGACACAATGAACAGCCAGCAGCCGTCAACATGCTGAGCACGTCTGTTAAAGCGGGCAGTGACAGCGCTGTTTCAATATATATGTAGCTGCTGCCACAGTAAGAACAACAGAAGAACAACTGTACATTTGAGATTTGAGCAGAGTGACAGTCCTCAGCGGCGATTACAGAGATCTTAAAAGTGTCGGATGAGTCCTCCTTTAGCTAATTCATGAAGGATGGGTGTGTTGGGTGGTGAAGAATGGCACAGGCCTGGCTTGACCCTGAAATTGAGGTCCAGGGAGTATGTTAACCCGTCGTGTTGGGTCCACTAGTCTCCTTGGAAGAGGGATGCTGCTAATCAATAAGGCTCACTGAGTGATTAATTACCTCCACCAAGGAGGCTGTGCTTTTGTGAAAATTTTAGCACCTTTTGTGCAAATTACAGAGCAGATTTGCATGAAAATCTAAATGGATGAAATGGATCTAAGTGTGAAATCCAGGAATGGTTAAGGCTGTCTGGTACCAACCTCACTTTCCTTAAGAGATGCACTTAAGGATAAGCAATAAACTGTAGCTTAGCTTAGCGTTGACTGATGACAGTTTGAGTCCAGCACAGTGTGGGAACTGATCACGTTGAACATAGATATGATATTTCAGGGACACATGTAAAGAGTTATTTCATTTAGGTGTCACTTGGCAGAGTTCTGCTTTACAAGCTCCTCTGTTGGATAGAGCCTTTCCCAGAATTAAAATACCAAACTCTTAAAGTCACTATGTCCTTCTGCTTTGCACAAAAAAACACTCCACAATGAAATTTAATTGTAATATATCATATAATAATATATATCATTTTAAATACCAGTAAAACAAACTATAAACTACAAGTTAAATGTGCAGTATTGCGTGTTATTTAGTGTGCAAATCATTCACACGTATGATGGGTAGAAGTGTTTGTCAGTCGTGATGTCCTGGACTTCACACATCTGCAGCACTTGTCTGAGGTGTACATGTGTGAAAAGGCTGTGTGTGTGCCCATGTGCATGTGTGTGTGTGCTCAGGGTTGCAGACTCTCTCTGTTGATGTTGGGTGCTTTTGATTGCTGTGACTTCCTGATTATCAGCACCAGTGATCAGTCTAATGACATCAGGTCATCAGCGAAGCTAATGATGTAAGTGTTGCCTCGTGAAGCCGTGTGTGTGAGTTCAGACCTGAGGACTCGCTGTGACTCTTACAGCTTCTGGATGTTGAAATAATGTAATTGTTGATTAGATTATTTCAAATTAGATAACCAGTTCCAGAGGATGGGTGCCACTGTGAAGGGAATAAATGTATTGACCTGAGCCATAGCTGTTACACAGCATTCCTACATATCGTCACCTAGAACATAATAACGCCCTATGTCTAACTTCTTTACAGTTTCTTTTTTGCCGAAGTCAGCTCTACAGGATGACTTGGTTCAGTTATTGCTGTTTTTTAAAAACCTTTAAAATATGACATAGGCTATTATTTTAAGAGCATTGCCCTTGAGCTGGTCAAGGGCATAAATAAAGATACGTATCTAAAAATGAAAAAAAGAAGAAGAGCTTGATTGCCCACCAGCCCGGGGTGTTCCCTGCCTTTTGTTTAATGTCAGGTAAAAAAAAAAAGATGAAAAAATCATGGCTGGAACGCCTTGAAATCCTTAAACTTTTATTCAATTTATTGTTTTGTGCATCTGGATATATCTCAGACACGCACTGACGGCAGGTTCTGGACTGATGTGTGTTGTTGTGTTGTGGAGAATATTCAGCAATTCTATCCCATGTATGATTTTGCTGTTGCGGCCCCCCTTTTTAAGACATTTGCCACTGAGTTTTCCTTCAATGTAAACACCTTCACTTGGCCTGGTGGACAGTTTGTCCTCTTCAGTTATCATCAGCCATGCAGCCCCACTTTGTCATCCAGGCTGCTGAAAAAGTTCACATGATAATTCAGACACAGAGTTTTCACACTGCAATTCCTGTACAAAATGGTTCTTTTCAGGCTTCAGCCCAGCAGGTGGTGCTGTTTCATTCACAGATACCTGTACTTACTGATCCCCCCAAAGGGAAATTTGTTACAGCAGCAATGGTGAAAGAAACACACACAGGTACGTCATACTAAAAAAACAACCAGACATGTACTAACACACACTATTAAAACTGAAGCAGTAATGAAAGCGGTAAACTCATTCATTCATTCCTCTTCTCCTACTTGCTCCGGTTACAGGGACCGTTGTGCTATGAGGCAACACTGGTCCTCCCGTGTCAGGTGGTAAACTGACAGGTATTAATTGTATGAGATTAGTATTTAGAGTTAAAGGAAATGGTCCATCGATGTTAGATATGACATATACTGTATATAGATCAATTTGTAAAGTCTTGAAGATGACTTCCTGTATCTGTCTCTGGTACGTCAGAGTTGTCTCGTTCCCCAGTCTGACCACCACCGATGACGACGATCTAGTTGAATCTGGAAGTCTTCCTAGTGAAGTCAAAGTGACCTCATCAGACAGGTAGTAAGTAGTAAGACGTCGAAGCAGGAGGAGCAGATTCATCTTAGAATTTTACGACTCTTTTAATCTCGGAAGTGCTTCAGAGGAGGTGTGAGCGGAGTCACGTCGGTGCAGCAGCAGCAGACGTTCCGGTGACAGAAGGAGTGATGGAACATATCCTGCTGTGGCTTTAAGACAGAGACAGATTGAGCATTGGGTGAAGGAGCCGGTGCAGTGTTCTGTGCTGTGAAGTCTCTATAGAGTCTTCATTCAAACTGATGTTCCCTTCAGAGCTGAATCATGAGAAGCTCCATTGACTCCTGACTCTGATCCCTTTAGGCTGCTCGGGCTTACAGATATCCCACACTGAACACATTAAGTCAATGCCGTCAGTCTGTTTAATGCCTCTCTGCCCCTTCCTGCACCATCGCTGTGATATCCCAACCTTTTTGATGCAGCTCCCAGCAAAGCCATCCGTCACGTTCCAAATGTCTGCTCATATTGGCAAATGTTATTTCTGCTGGTTATCTGTTTGTCTGTTAGCTCTCACAGCCTCTAAATCACAACAGGTGATTGATGACCATTGTGTGCCATCGTCGTGCGGTCGTCAATGTATGAGGGTGAACGTACTAGCGCTGTGACCAGAGATCAGTGTAGCGGCGCCTCGATCTCAGGCTGCACTTATTGAACCCTGTTCACTCTGGTTGACTTCCTGTCAGTCTCTGCGGACTGCAGAGCTAAATGACAAATGGCTTCTTCACACATCCTGTTCAGAGGGACGACACAGGCAGGTGCAGTGGCACAAACCGGCCACATGGCCGCCATCACAGTCACAACAGTGACGATCCCAGTGTCTTCCACGACACAGTTCCAGCAGCAGGAGTATGTGACCTGATCAGTTTCATACATCGTATGCTTCTAACGGTTCCTCTGTAATAAGCATCATTTACATGTTTGCCTGTTTTATAATTGCACCCCAAAGACCCCCCTAACATCAACCATTAGGAAATGCCTGCAATGATTGATTTTTTTTTCTCATGTGTATGTTTTATTGATACATTTTACTATTGTCGTTGTGCGTATGTACCAGTGGCGGATCTAGAAAAACTTACATGGGGGGGCAAAGGAGAGGCAAGAGGTCCAAGCAGTGTGGCAATGCTCGACGCCCTCATTTAACTGTGTGAACATCCTCTATAATCAAATGCAGTTAATAAAAATACCCCCAAAACCCTCCAAAGCTATTTATTGTATTAGTGTATCCTTTAAGAAAATAAAAAACAATTTAGTTATAAATGAGAAAAAAAACGGTTCCCCCCAAAAATAAATAAAATTACATAGATAAGTTTCACTGTATTTTAGTATTACAGAATTTGATTTGTCTTGAATACAGCGTGGATTTCCTGACTCTGTGTCTTCCTTTTCTCTTTTCTCTCCATCAGCCTCTTCTCCACTGTCTTCTGTCTCTCTCTCTGATTCTGATGCCTTTTCCTCTTCATCCCCAACATCACTTTCCTCACGCTCAGTCATTTCTTCATCTGTTGCTGTGTCTTTCTTTATCTGTGACCCTCCTGGTGTCTCTGTCATCTCTCCTTCCTCATATCTTCCTCCCATCTCTTTCCCTTCTCTTTTCTTTTCATCAGATGTACTTATTGTCAATATGCCTTCCTACAGATGACACACAACAACAAAGCTCACACACACACACACACACACACACACACACACACACAGATCAATATGGGATTTTGCCAGTTGCAAACATGGACAGAGACAATTGTTCTCACAGTTGCACTGTCAGAACTTGACAGTAAAGCTCAGTGAAGCTGCAGGACGGATTACGGCTGACAAAAGGAGATTGGTGAGCGGTGCTGATGTGTCGTGGTGCAGCGCCTCCTCTGCGGCGCCCAGTGATCCTTCTCCTTTATGTAACATTGCTAACATTGCACTGAGTAACACCGAGGTGCTGCTTTCTTTCTTCATCTGTCTCCTCCCTCCCTCAGAAGGACAGACTCCATCCCTTGCCCACCCTTCCCCTGCCGCTAGCCCGCTCCAGCATGGCAGATGATCGACAGCCAGAAGACGGTGCCCCCCAGTGGGATGCATCGGTGGGGCCGGAGCCCGCCGGCACCCACGGAGCCAATGGTTTCTCTGGATCTGCATACAGGACGTGTCAGACGGGAGGGGCCCACGTGGCTTCTTACAGGGAGAACGGATTCAACGGGGAGCTGACTGGTGCTCCTGCTATCACTGCAGGTCGGTGCTCTTTCACTTGTCTTCACATTGGATGGACGAGAGGTTCACGTCATCTTGAACTCCAGGACTTTGTGTGTGTGTGTGTGTGTGTGTGTGTGTGGCCTTTAGTCAGCGATGCTTGTGTAGGTTTTTGTGAACTGTGAGAGGACGTTGTGAGTTTCAGCTGCTGCGTTTGAAGTGCTTTGGTGTGTGTGCTGTGTATCCTGTCTCTGCTGTGCGTGGGTTTGCCTCGTGAGCCCTCACCAGAATGACATACTGTTATTAACAGTGCTATAATTAAAACATAAAATCTGTTTCACAGTCCCTCAGTCCCAAGCCAGCCCTCCTTCACACCCCGGAGATCAGGAAAATACTGTACCAATGGTGTAACCATGACAACAGCTCCACTACAATTTGTTTTGTGAGTGCTTACGTTCCGCGTGTGTCGTTTTGCTACACTAACAAGAGTAAATTAACTTCTAATCTATCCTCTGCTAACTGATTCAAACCCTGATGACAGTGTTTAGGAATGTGTGGTGGGAAGTTGATTCCATCTCCTGCATTTCTTAGAGATGTTTATGCTGAAACATTATTACAGTACAGTATTACATTAAAAAAGACTGTTTCTTTATTCAACATTAGAAATGTCTCAAACAGCTGCAGTTCAGAGGCTGCCTGCTCCAAACGCATTATTTTTAATTGTCCATGTTGTGATTTTTGATTACAATTTCAATTTTGTAATCTCTAGTCGGAGTTAGGACTGCAACACATCATCATTCACCAGATGATGATAGACTATTTTGGTAATCAATTCATTGTTTTGAGTATTATTTTTTACAATGAAATTCAAAATCTTGAGATTAAACTGTGAATATATTGATTGCGAGGCAAAAAAATCGAGAAAAGAATCGACAGTGATGAATCAGTGATGAAAATAACTGTTGCAGTCCTAGTAAGTCAACACTTATTATTAAATATTAAGTTTGGTTTACTAATGAAAAGTACAACCCGTTCATTTGAAATGTACTAAAAGTACATCTGCTAACGTATTCAAACCCATTGTTTACGACTCCGTAAGTATGTGTGTTTAATATTTTACAGACGTGTCAATTAAACACCCTAATACTCTGTGTATTTTGATACGACGTTCACCCATGACGAAAGGACAAACACAGTTGGACATGATTTGACCCTGGAGTTGAGTTTTGTGCTTTTAACGTCTTCCTCCACATACCGATACCGATTTCACCAGAATCATTTTGGGAGTATTCCTTCTCTCATCGTCAGCATCATCAGCACGCATTGACCTGCGTCCATCTGTACATTTCCAGCAGGACAACAGAACAGTGTAACTACAGTATATTACAAATCAAATCGGAAGCTTGTTTAGTCCCTGAGACCACTCCCTTCATACAGATGATATGTCCTCTCACATGCTCTGCATCACGTCCCAATGCAAATGAGAAGCTGCTGTTTTGTGTGTCTGTGTATTTAGTAACTGCCTCATGATTTTCTTCCGCTCATTATTAACACATATCAAAGAGCTGTGAGCTGTAAACACCCTCTTTCCATCTTCAAAGTAATGACTTGAAATCAATGTCCTCGAGAGAACAGTACGTGAGGGATTTACTGTCCTAATCCACATCTGTTGAGAATGCAGTTTGAATTTTTGCGCATGGAAGGCCACCTTGACTTAAAAGTGGAAACGAATCTATCCAGGGGGGTTGAATAACGAGCAACTGGACACTGCGTCGTCAGTGATGGGGAGGGAAGGCGTTCCACTGTCGGCAGTTGAATGTCTCATGTATGAGAGCATAGTAATGATGATGTGTAGCATAGAAGCATGTTTAATCAAACAAATGAATAAAACAGTATATACTTTTATTGCTATTTGAACATGGAACGGTGACACTGGAATTAGAATTGGTGAAAAATGCACCGTTGCAGGGAGTTGTGAACCGCTAGTAAGGCACTAACACCCACCCTCTGGTGTGGCAGCCCACTGTTGTATGTGTGTGTTCCCTGTGTGTATGTTCAAGTCAAATGCAGAGATGCAGAGATTTCCCTGATAATGGATTAATAAAAAGAAGGTGCTCTTTTTATTTATTCATTTTCCATTGTTAAGGTGATGTCATAGTATTGAATGCCGTCATAGTATCTTACAACAGTATGTTGTAGTATGTTACAACAGCTCCAGTCAAGAAAGAAAGTGACTTGAGCAGTTACAAAAGTCAGCCGTTATCTGCAAGTTTCAGTACGTAACTACCCCGTAAGACCCTGTCCCCACGCCCACAACCACACACACACACACACACACACACACCACCAAAAGCCCTTCAGACCCTACAAGAACTGTTCAAGCAGGAAATTGACCCCTTGACTTTCCTCTGAGACAAAGTTGAAAAGCCAGTCAGCCGTGCTCAGAGAGGTCAGGAGAAAGAAATGAAGTGAGTCAGCGAAGGAAGAAGTGGGAGAGAGACGGGAGCGCACACAACTGTTGTCAGCAGAGCTTTGAGTGCTGCACCGACTGAGCAGACACAAGCGTCTGGGCAACATGTCAAGAAGCCTCCATCTCATCAGCTTCAATCAGCCAGTTTGGCGGCTTCCACATGATTTGGCTAATTTACTCAAGTGACGCTCCAGTGTGGAACGTGCACACAGTGACATTACAAAGTTTGAGTTTGTTTGTTTGCAAAGCTGGAGCTTGGAGGAAAATATCAGAACTTTGGGACAAAATGCGAGTCGAAACTGAGGCAAGAAAGAAAAGTATGGTAGTCAGTACCTTTGTATATACTTTTCCTCAAGCGGGTTTGCACATTTAAACCATTGTTTGAACTGTTTAATTCTTCCCTTCAGTGTTGTGAAGAGAATGCTTCATGAATGGCAAACAAATAGCTTCATGCTCCCAGTACAAATACCTTAAATATTAAACCTTCATTGGGTTAGATAAACCTTTGTAGGGATATATACTATATTTGTGTGTGTGTGTGTGCGTGTGTGTATGATAGATAGATAGGTGCTTTACTGATCTCCGTGAGAAATTCACAAGTTAGTACATACTGAACATAAGTATAATAGTAAAATAATAAATACATCATACATTTTACTTTTTTTCATTTCACATTTCATCTCCTATATCCAACATATTGTCGTGAATTGCTTATGAGAGCTTATTACATTTCTTGCAGCTTCTCGTTCTCGTCTTTCCACACTCTGTGTACATTGATTTGCTGCTTAATACTCTTTTGGCAATATACCATACAGGAAAGTAACATTGCTATCCTTTCCAAATTTAAATCATGTCAGCAGCGCACACAGACATCAGAAGGAAAATCAGACGAGCACTGACACAATCAGTGATCCAACTTCTGTCTGTGACATTAGTCATTAGACACTGCCAACCTGCAGGTTTCTGCATCCTGAGACGTCTGTTATCTAAGAGAAGACTGAGATCAGACTGACCTCCTCCGACAATACCTGGAGAGGTTAATGGAAATAAAACCATTATCCTCATACAATTAGTCATTCCGTGAAAGAGTGTTGTAACAGATGTACGGTAGATTATTAAGGCCATGTAGGAGAAAAATATTTGCGAGAGGGGTACGATTTTTTTTTTCCATTGTGCACTTTTGTCATTTTTTAAGAATTTTATCGATTTTCAATTTTGAAACTTTTGGCCCTATTACTCGTCTGTACGGGTCATAGATGACGCCTCCAATAAAGGTCAGCTGGCAGGGCTTTGTGGAAAATGGGCTCATGGAAAGCACCAAAAAGTAGTTACCGTGTTAAATTGATCTCCCTCTAAACAGTGTTTGTCATCTCCTGCTCCGGTTGCCGTTTGCAGTTTTGCTGGAGCTGATCTCAGCCGTACACATTCACACCTATGGCAATTTCAAGTAGCCGATGACAGGGCATGCTTTTGGAGGAGTACCTGGAGAGAACTCACACAAACACTGGGAGAGCATACACAGAGAAAGACCCCCATGCCGGGGATTGAACGAGGGACCTTCTCGACAGTGCTAACCACTGCCGCCCCGTTTCCATGTCGCCCCATCCCACAGTTCTCTAAATTTCATCTGACAGTTTTTTCAGAATCCGATTTACAGACACAAACCTGTTGACGTTACCAAAGGCGTCATCACCATGGTAGCAGGTACTTTGAAGTGCTTCAGAAATGACAGTTAATATTATGAAAAATTTGTTGTCCGGCAAAAGCAACACAATCTTAATTAAAGGTGGGGCATGTATTATTTTTATCAAGAGCTATGTTTTTATATCGGGTGTTTAGAGGGGCACGGAATGAAAGTGTAGCTTTTCCTGAAAAAAATTATATATCGTGTGAATTCATTATGTTATATTTTTACGGTCCCGACAGTGTGTTTATGTTTACATGTAGAAGTCGATCGCAATCGGTGCGTTGTGATCTGACAGATACGGTCTCTGTGCTCGACAAAGGAGTCTGGAAGTCCTTCAGTTATGAATCTCAGAGGTAGAATGACCAGAGAAGAACAAAAACCAGAGTCAGTATTGGAGAAGCAGATGCTAGATTAACTCATAGAAAGGATTTTCTTGGCATCAAAATGCACACGGAAATGGCGACTTTTCTCCTCCATCGGTAAGAAGCTAACTCACTAGCTAACTTAGCTAACGTGACTTGTCGGTCAAATCCCTCTTCACCAACGTTACTTGTTTCCATGACTGTGTATGACGTTGACCCTAGATATGACGTCACTGGTCGTCAACCACCCACCTTCACACCCAGTAAACGGAGGAAACGGAGGAGACTCGGTCCTCCTGTCCTGTCCAGTGTTGACGGTTCACTTTCACCACAGAGGTCAGTGTCTATATATTCTATCTATTCATACAGGTCTCAGAGACGACCATGAACACTTCCGTCGGATGTTTGTCAAATCATCACAGAAATCAGAGAGAATCCTCAGCACCCAAGATGAAAAGAATGACTGATAGCAGTAGCAGTGATAGGTGTCGGTTATAGATATGTCTCTTGACATGGATGGTGCTTGATGCAACCCGGCGGCTGTATGTTTTTTTTTGTGTGTGTGTGTTGCAATGCCAATGCTACCCCACTAGATGTCGGTATTCTGCCAATTTTTACATAGTTCACCTTTAAGTAATTGTTTACCTAGAAATAAGCTGACATTTTTCCTCATTTTTCTACATTGACCATAGAAAGTGGACCTGTTCAGCATATTCCGTTAAGTCAGTGTTTCAGTGCGATTCACACTATAATCAGTTTATGTCGGTTGTAATATTCAACCGAAGCAGGATTCAGCCTGTCTCAGCCACCATTTCTGAAGTGCTGGCGGCTACAGACACAAAGGTTGAAACGACCACAGCGTGACGCCACCATCTGAATTACATCGTAGCCAAAGTCGGTGACCCACCAGTCTGTCACCTAGGCAACCAATTTCTTTACACATTTTGGACGCCGGCTGGTATCACATCGACCGGCACTCCTCTTTCTCTGCCCTCTCCGTCCTGCCGCATGTGTGTGCGTGCACATCTGCGCGTGTGTGGTAGTCTTGCTGTGTGATGTGTTGACTCAGGGATCCAGTCCTAGTTCCTCTTCAGAGACGAAGCATTCTCAGCATCAGTCTGCCTGTCATCCAGGTAATACATGCTTTTACTTCACCGCAGGGGTACTTTTGTGTACTTTCTACTTCTGATTACACACTCAACCTTTCAGCATGTCAATGCAGCTAATTTTACTTATGATGAAGTGTGTGTCAAAGCTAACGACACACCGGCAGATATTTGGTTTGACATCATTCTGTCAGACAAATGCTGTGACAACCGGACCAGACGTGTTGTCATCACTGCCAGACGGCTGTGCGGCTGCGACAAGGTCATTTTCACATGTGCATGTGGTTGTTTGGTTGCAGGAGTGGAAATGGCTGGTGTCAGATTGAACGCACTGCCCCTTTGGGTTTAAATTGATCTTTTAATATGAGTCTTTACTGTAAGAGACAGCACATTTATCTATTTTTTCTGCGTGTGCATGGAGGCTATATTTAAAGTGTACTGTCGGGTTTTCACTGATAGGTCACTGATCATTTTCATAAGGAAATCATTCATAAGCCACTTTACCCAACATGTCCTGTACTGTCAATACCTAAATGGCTGCTGTTTCTGATATTTTTTCATTTTTCCCTCACCTTAGTTCTGTTTTTTCAATTGCATATATTTTCTATTGCACCAGAGGGGCCGATGTTTCAATATATATATATATTAATAATATATATTATTATATATATTCAGATTATATATACTATGATTATACAACTGAATATATAATCACAATAAATACGATACTCTTCTGTTGTAAGCCTATGTATTAATCATAATACAGACTAGATCTAGTCTACATTGCTAATGTGGTAAATGACTATTCTAAATTGAAACAGCTGATGTTTAATGGAATATCTACATCGGTGTACAGAGGCCATTTCCAGCAGCATCACTCTGTGTTCTAATGGTACGTTGTGTTAGCTAATCGTGTTCAAAGGCTAACTGATGGTGACTCACTATCACCTCTGGAGGAACAAACTGGTACAACACTTGGTCAATAACGTCACACTGGCAAAATGTGAAATATGTATTTAATGAGATGTAAAGTGTAAGATGTAAGGTTGTCAAAATCATTGATGGCCCTATTTAGATGG
The DNA here is from genome assembly GCA_901007665.1 of Aeoliscus strigatus. NCBI lineage: Eukaryota > Metazoa > Chordata > Actinopteri > Syngnathiformes > Centriscidae > Aeoliscus > Aeoliscus strigatus. The sequence continues at coordinate 59,899 of CAAKHB010006936.1, forward strand.
TCTAAAGTGCAAAGAGGGCATGGGTGTGTCTTGGTCACTTGCTAGTTAGACGGTGGTTTTTTGACTGTGCACCATGGTGGAGAGTGTGAGATGGACTTATTCTGTGGATTAGTCATGTGTGTGTTTTGGACGTATCATTCAGTAAGACAATCAGTGTCCCCTCTCATTCCCTTTAAAAGTGGTCCACCTGGAGCACATGGTCGATTGCTAGTTAGATACAGTAGCAGCATGGGTGTCAGTGTGGTCTGAAATGGGGACAGAGAAGGAGACAGTTCTTCCAGTTTTCACCTTAAAGCACTGGTACATGCTAACTGCACCTACTGACAAGGGAAATGGCTGCTTCAAGGTTTTGAGGGGGCTGTGATAAGTGTTCCCTGTGTGTGTGTGTATGTGTGTGTGCACGCATGTGTGTGTGAATTTAATTGCAGGGGACTATGCTTTGCCTTGTTGATGTGTGGGTGATGCTCGGTAGAAAAAAGGTCCTGAAACAGCTGAAGTAAAAAAAAAAAAGAAAAAAAATCACTGGCACCGACCTCCACAGAACCACTGTTACCATGCAAATGAAAGCTGGCTACATTAACACTGTTCATGCCAGGAGCACTGAAACCACCTTTGGTCTCTATTCAGGGATCAGTCGGTTCATCAGTCATGATGTGAGGTCCATGTTCTGTGTTAGTCAGCACCGACAGTTTGTGCATAAATGGTGTCACTATTATCATGGAGATTTTAAATGTCTTTTTATGTAAACCATTAGATTAAATATTGAGAGAATAGTATAGCATAGTAAGAAGGAAAATGCATTTGGCAAACTGTATTAAAAACCTTAAATAGATTGAAGAGGAGGGCATCTTCATCTTCACTTAAACAACACGTTTGTGTTCTTAAACGCTATGATTCCCTGTACTCTGTTTCTACCCAAATGAATTGTCTATTTGACATTAAGTTGAGGTTGATCTGTTGTTTTCTCTCTGCTCTTTCCAATCCTTTACAAACCAATACCAGAATGTTGGTCATTTCAAATTGTGTTTTGATGAAACTGCCTTTATTAATTAACCTAATCCTTGAGCCTTGCTGAAGAGTACATTACATTCCATGTGAAGGGTTGGCCCCACATACGTGTTGACGGAGTGGTCCATCAAACACCTCATTTCACATTCTCACAGTTGCGACAGCTGGTGATTCAAATTTAAATGTTACACCGCTGTCTTTGTCTTCATTTACTCGACTGTGTTTACTCAACTCTTGTTTAGAGCAAGTGTCAGCGCGGATCGTGCAGGAAGTGACAGCAGAGGCAGTGGCCGTGCTCAAGGGGGAACAGGAGACTCAAAGGCTGCCCTCAGGTTTGACACACACACACACACACACACACACACACTTTGATTAATATCCTATTTTATATGGGTCATCATTCTTATCGAGCAGATTTTCTTACTGTTCATCTGTTCTTCAGAAAAGATGCTAGTAAAAGTCCAAATATATGGCGGTGACATCATCAACACACAGAAAATAATCACAACGCTGGGACAGGTTGCCATGGTGTGTGACTGTGAGGGTGGAGTCTGTGTCCTTCACACCATCTAATATATGTGATTAGAACTATCTGTAATTCTGTCTCTTTCCAGTGGAAGACACCACCAATCTGCCACCCTCGCCTCCTCCCTCGCCTGCTGCAGAACACTTTGGCCCTCTTGAACAAGGTAGGCCAAGGATTATATCTGCGTATACACAAGTATGTTTTATGGATGTTCCTTTGGCTCCAGCCTCTAATTTCCTCATTCCAACGCAATGAGGAGTTACGTTACGTTGGCTCTGGGGTTGTTCTTTAGCCTCCCGTTCCCAGGACCGGTCGCACCGCCGCATCGGACACCCAACCACCGGTCGCTCTTCAACAAACCTTATTAGTCATGAGTTGTTCAAGGCAGTTTGTCAAGCACTTCTTTTTTCACCTGTAACTGCTACAATTTGTCTCTTTGAACTGTCCTCTCCATTTAGCTCTGAAAGAAAGAACCCTGCGACCACCATGCCACAGAAAATGCTCCATTTTCTTTCATTTCCCTTTCTAACCTCCACACTTGCTGTCTTCCCTCATACTAATATGACAGACGCCTTAGCTAACCCTCCAACCACTTTTTATTTCTCTGGTCATAGTGTTTGTCCACTTGTTTTGGATGTGGACTTGTTTTATCTGAGCACTGGAAACCTGAAGATGTTTCTGTTTAGTAAATAAAGGATGCAGTCTATGTGAACTAAGTCATGTTGGTAATCCAGTTAGCTTAGCTAACTAGCATATGTGTTAGCCTTGTCATGCCATAATAGATCTTAATGTCTTTACAATGAAAGATGGTGTAAAGTATGGCTAATATCCGCTTCATGCACCATGACGACAGCCAGGGACGGTTAGGACGGTTTATAAAACACGAAATCTGGTGGAGGGAGAGTCGGGTAGGAAAGAACAGCGTCCACTCGTGCAGTTTGTAAACTGCGTCTCAGTCAAAAGTTGGACAAGACAAAAGACAGAATGGAAGTATTGGGACGTTTCATGTGTGAGGGTTAATCAACGGGTAGGTGTGCGGATTTAAGGCACGACGTGCTTTTCCTCCACAACGTGCCTTAGAACTGTTTAAGGAACGTTTTCCTGTTGATTAACCCGCTTGGACCATGATCGTTTGCCAAAGAAACAAAAATGGTGAGATGAGATCAATCATTTCTGTTTTCGTATGTTACACCAGCTGGTATAACGTCGGGCGTTTCTTCACCCACGCATCGTTCCGTTTAACGACTTGTCCGTTTAACGACTTGTCCGTTTAACGACTTGTCATTAATATTATAATTATTGTATTCCCTTTTGCTTGTTTTCCTCGTCAATTTTGTCAAATTTCCAGTCATTTTTAACGACGACAGCTGCGCTCCCCCCTAGGGTGGTTTGCTTCCACAAAGTGCCTTCAAACTCCCACCTAGGCGTTGATTAACATACATGGTCATTTGCCAAAGAAACAGAAATGGGATCTTTTATTCATGTTTGTCCTGTGTTACACCAGCCCGGACTGGTGTCGTGTCGGGTGCTTGTTTTATTTGTCAAATGTCCCGACACCCGACAACCATATCATGCTCTTCATTTGGAGCATGTTTTCAATGTATAGTAATAGCTCTATTATTTTTCATGTTAAATAACATTTTATGCTGTACTCATGCACAGAAATCCTATCATTCATTCATCACTTTGTATCAATATGTTTCCCAAACTATGCAAGATGCTCATGTGGGTTTTTGTCCGAATATGGCCGAGACATTTCTGTCACCTCTGAGTTGTTTGTCATTGTCCCCTTGTCAATGTCCTGTGTGTTTTGTTTCTCTTGCTGTCTGTCAAACTTTCTTGCATTACCCTCTCCAATTTTCTTCACTTTTCACCTCCAATTCTTTACTTTTCCATCACAGAAAATGTCCATTTTAATTATCTAATAGAAACATATATATATATATATATATATATATATATGTATGTATATACAAATGCAGCAGCCATGCTATTACAGATTCGATATCTCCGACATTTCATGATGAAATGACAACATTTTGAAATGTCTCCTCAATTTATTTATGAACAGATTCTAAAAAGACCATGAAGCCACTTTAAGTGGACATGAGCTCCATTGTCTTGGTTTACCCCGACTCCTCTTCTCATCCCTCCTCCTCACGCTCTCCTTTGGTCTGTGTGTCCAGATTTCCCTGCAGTTCTTCTCCTTGTGTCTGTCTTGTTTGTAGATGTAGGGGATGAGGAGGCGGCAGGCCCTCTCCGCCGCTTCCAAAATTCTCGTGAGAGGTGCAAGTTCCTCGCCCCCTCCATCTCAGTTTCCGTGCCCGAAGACGACCCCTACCACTCCGACGAGGAGTATTATGAGCACCCCTTGTTCAGCCCAGAGTGGACCCACTCGGGCTCTCGCCCCACAGGGCAGGCTGCGGCCTTTAGACAGATTGAAGGTGAACCATGCATCTTTGCCATTTCCCCCTTTCATCCCCTCTCTTTCTTTCTTTCTCTCCCCTCTCGATTGTTTTCTGTCTCCTCTGTGATTTGACCTTTTCCCTCCATCCCTTCCGTCTCTGCGTCCGTCAATTCGTCTTCTTTGTCTGTCTTGTGCGTGTTTTTGTGTCCTTGTGGTGTTTTTTGGCTAAGAATTTAAGATTTGTTCAAAAGTCATATTTAGTTTCATTTATTTCACCCAGCCATTGCTACATGTGGTTGCCGTGCTGTCAAATTCAACACATTATAGGGACATTTTTAAAGAAGAAGGGCAATGATCTCCCTCAAAAGGACATTATACATAGTTGTTTCCATTTCGGAAACTTCCTGTGCCACAAGTGTGAATCTTGGGGCCTGGCTCACGGTTATTTCCATGTAATCTAACATAGTTGTGAGATACTGTGGAGTTTTCCAAGACCACCTTCCACCTTGTTAACGTGCTCTGTCTACCCATCTCTGCTCATTGCATAGAACCTGACTGACAAAGTGCTTTCAGTTTGCCTGTTTTGTTTCTATCCAATTGAATCAATAATACATTTCGGGGGGGGGGGGGGCTTTCTAGGCTCATTGTCATTGAGTTCACTTTTTGGTCGAAATTTCCGATTTGTTAGATAGGTACGATAGGTACTTCTATGGTGGCAAATGGTGGTATTAACAAATTAAAAGGACACGTCATGCATGTTTCTAACCAGCATTTTAGTTATTCACATGCTGTGTACATGTTGCACATTTAGCAGTAGAGGAGGAAGCATACAGATTTGCTCAATTCTGTGCCTCTGTGTAATGTACTTGTATCTGTCGACACTTAAAATCATCTCTTCTGAAGGCTGAAAATGTCCCGTCATAAGTTATGTCCTGACATAACCCAAGTTGGTGTTGCCCGTAGCCTTAATGTGTCCCCCTCTCACCCTGTTTTTGAGAAGAAGAGACCATCGAAGCTCTTACAGCTGAATTCGAGGAGGAGGAGGAGGAGGAGGAGGAGGAAGAGAGTGCAGAGGCAGCAGAGTCCGAGGCAGCTCTTGATGAGCAGCAGTGGAGTGGGGAAGAGCCTGAGCTGGACAGCCCCCAAGCTGAGCCCTTAGAGCAGGCAGAGTCCATAGAGGAGGCCCAGAATCTAGCACTGGGACCACCTGAGGCAGCTAGGGCTGCTACAGAGAGCTCTGTGGACAGAGAGGAGAAGGAAGCAGAGGGTGAGGAAAGCCCTGAGACAGGTGTGTCCTGCCCTCTGCTCTCCTGGCCTGCATGTCGCTGCATTGCCCACTGTTTAGAAATGCCCGGTGTGTCAAAAGGAACATACAAACAGATGAGCCTTATTCAGGTGGAACGGCAAATCATTCTCCCTGCGCTCTGCTGTGGCTGCAAGGCAACACAGGCTTGTTGGTGAAAGAGTCTTTAATTTATATTTACCCGGTTTTATTGTATGTTATCTTTGCGCTTGATTTTTTTTTTCTTGCTTTTTTTGCTGCTGGCCTGTCTGTACCTGTATGATTAAATGTTGCTGATTGTAACAGTGCTCGTTATTAGCGGCTATAAGCTTACAGGTTTCTTCATTATGGCTTTGTGTCGATATGACAGTGTTGTGCTTTTTTGTAGCCTTTAATCCTAATTATTAAACACTGAGCACTCATTATACTCACAGTCCTACTGAGAGATTTGACAGGGGATTTCATGTTGGCTCTTGCATGTTCAGTGCCATTGTTGGTCAATCATTTAAAATATTTTCTCAGCAGAATGCAAATTCATCTGTGTTTGTCCCTGTTTGCTCTCGCGTACGGTATTTGTCTGTCATTCCCAAGGAAGAATGTTCTGTGTTTGTGCTTCTATTCTTCGAATTAATTATTAGGTAGATGTATGTCATTAATAAATGTATGTAATCATACCAGATGTAAACTAGATGTTAAGTTAGTTTTTCTCCTCTATTGACAGAGAATGACAGACATTTGTGTATAAAAGTTGCATGGATGTTCATCCCATCGTTTATTGCTTGTTTCCCACAAATCTGCATCACAGTGGCCTCATGCCGATTGTGTCACATACCATATTGTCATCCATCTGTGACATGGTGGACTCCCGTAATCTCGCCGTTCTTCTGCAGTGATGGCTGTGTCATTGTACTGTAAGTTCCTGAGCAGAGCTTTGCCTGTCGTCCGCTTTTTCCACTCCCTCGCTAAATACGTGCAGCATGAAAAATCAAGTCATTTCCCTGTTCCCTGTGTGCAACACAGCCAACTTGCAGATGTCATTTCAGCTGTGAAGATGGACTCAGACAAGCAGGGGAGCGGTTCCATGAGCCCAGACAGCATTGGATCAGAGCGACGCCCAGAGGAGTTTTTTGAGCCCCAGATCCAGGGGGCTTTCTTTGCTGGAGAGCGAGTCGTACCGGAGAGCCCCACCATGGATACGCCCTCCTTTGTGCCGTCGAATGTTGAAAACCAAGCCAAAGAATCTGCCCAGTCACACACCCTCCAGCCAGCATATGGTGAGCCGATCACAATATCAGAGAAACAGCCATCGGTGGAAGTTGTGGAGTTCAGCAGCCTGGGTGCCCCTTCTGATTTCTCTTCAATGGGTGAAAAAGTTGAAGGAGGAGACCCGACTAGAGAAGCAGGAGAGGGGTCTGACATGTCAGCGTACTTTGAAACATCAGCTACTGGGGTGGATGAGGCACCCCACTGTAAGGGTGAAGGTTATTACGAACTCAGCAGAGCTGGTGAACAGAAGAATACAGTCGATTCTAGTTCTCAGGAGATCAGCTGCAGTGTACAAGCTGAAGCCCAGCATAGTCCTGAAACCCAAAAGAGAACACCAGAAGACTCCAGTGTGTTCTCAGTCCCTGAGAGAAGTAATGAATGTCGCCTTTCACCAGGCAAACTGGCCTTAGAGCAAAGAAGTTACTCACTTAACATTACCATAGGATCAATGGATCAAGGCAAACAGAGGAACTTTTCCCCGCTTGCCGCAGATATCTTATCATACACTAGTGGGAGTCTAGATGAGTCAGCAGATTACCTCCCAGTCACCACCCCGTCAGTGGAGAAGCCGCCATCTTTCCCTCCACTCATCCTGGAGACAGCAGCCTCCATCACATCAGACCCCTCATCTTCTCCAAAGACCGCTGAACCAACACCTGCTCTGGAGCCAGAGTCCGTGGAATCAACCGAACCATGTAAGGCCGCTTACAAAAATGGCACAGTGATGGCACAAGACTTGCCAGAGATGCTCGACCTTGCTGGTACTCGTTCCAGACTGGCATCAGAGAACACAGACCCAGAAATCACCCGGAGAAAGTCCATCCAAGTTGATGCCCCGCCCTTCTCTGATGACCTGCTAGCTGGCCTTGTTTCAGGGGAACAGAGTCCTGGAATCAAAAAGAGCGACAGCCAGCTGGAGGAGATGGGGTATTGTGTGTTCAGTGAATATTCAGGGCCTATGCCATCCCCTGCAGATTTGTTCAGTCCTACTGATTCTTCAGCACAGGTCTTCACTCCCTCTGTTCTGGAGGCCAAAGTGGCTGAGCAAGCTAGGAAATTAGCTGTCAGAGATATATCAGTGGAAGATAAGAGCCAGCCATCAGGAGCTTCAGAAATCAGTGATGAAAATGACAAAAAGCAGAGAGACAGGAATGACGCTTCTGAAGAAAGAAGCAAAGATGTTGTAAACGATGAGCCAAACAAATCCACATATGAACAGGAGAAACAATCTGTTCCGTTGGTAGAGGCCTTTGTGACACCAACCGTCACTGTGACTTTGGAAGAAGGTGGGAGGTCCGGGAGCGAGACAGAAAGACAAGCCAGCGGTGAAGGCTCAGCGTCTGAAACTGAGATCGCCGACTACGAGAGGCAGATACGCAAATTGGAGATGGAGGACAGACCTCTGAGTCTGGAGGAGGAGCGAGAGTTGCAGGAGCTCCGGGAGAAAGTGAAGCTGGTCCACCAAGAGGCCTATGAAGAAGTGGACGCAGAAGATGTGTACCAGCTGACAGGAGTAGCCAAGGATCGGATCGCCAGACCCGTTAAGACTTCACCATCCTCTTCTGTGGACAGCAATATCGACGATGATAAGCTGCTTTCCCCAGTGCTGTCACCTTCCAAGCTTAAACAAAGGGAACTCTATGGTTCCCCCAAAAGAGTCGTTTCACCAGTGTTAGGAACTAACAAAGACGAGAAAGAGAAGCAAGCGTCTGACAAGAAACTCAGGGAACAGCAGGAAAGAGAAGCAGCTGATAAGAGAATTGAGGAGGAGGAAAAGAAAACTAGGCAAGAGCTGGAAAAGAGACAGAATGAAATGAAAGTAACTGAGGAGAGGGAAAGGAAAGACAAAGAAGAGGCAGCGTTGAAGGAGGAAAACGAACATGAGCTGGCAATGAAGCAGAAATTAGAGAAAGACAAAACAGAGCAAGAGGAGAGGGAGATAAAAGAACGGGAAGAGAAAGAGAGGCTGGAGAGAGAGATAAAAGAACGGGAAGAGAAAGAGAGGAAGGAGAAAGAGATAAAAGAAAAGGAAGAGAAAGAGAGGAAGGAGAAAGAGGAGCAGGAGATGAAAGAGAAGGAAGAAAGACAGAAGATTGAGAGGGAGTTAAAAGAAAGAGAAGAGAAAGAAAGGAAAGAGAAAGAGGAGAGGGAATTGAAAGAAAAGGAGGAGAAAGAAAGGAAAGAGAAAGAGGAGAGAGAATTGAAAGAAAAGGAGGAGAAAGAAAGGAAAGAGAAGGAGGAGAGGGAATTGAAAGAAAAGGAGGAGAAAGAGAGGAAAGAGAAAGAGGAGAGAGAATTGAAAGAAAAGGAGGAAAAAGAAAGGAAAGAAAGAGAAAAGGCTGAGCAAGAGGAAAAAGAACGGAGAGAACGAGAAGAGAATGAGCTACGTCAGAAAGTAGAGAAAGAAAAGATGGAACAGGAGATAAAAGAAAGAGAAGAAAGAGGGAAAGTAGCTGATCTGGACAAAAGTGACCAGCCCCAGGAGATTATAAGACAAATGGAGGAAAAAAATGTGAGGAGGCCTGCTGAGGAGGAGGAGGAGGAAGGAGAGGAAGCTGGGCCAGGACTTGAGATGGTCAAGGAGATCCAGGAGACCCATGCAGCCATCGAGTCAGTGGTGACCGTTGAAGATGACTTCATCACTGTGGTCCAGACCATCGATGAAGGGGAGGAACCGGGACACAGTGTTCGTTTCTCTGCTCCACCTGAGGCTGAAGCTCTTAGCGTCCTTGGCTGCCAAGAAGAAGAAGAGGAGGAGGAGGAGGAGGAGGAGTCTGTGGAGTTAGCCCAGGAAGCAGACATTGAAGCTGGAAGCCTGGAGGAGGTCTGTGACATCGCTGAGACCCCATTGTCCCCTCGGAGGGAGGCTCAGACCACAGACACAGAAGGTCCAACAGAAAGCTACGACAGAGATGAAACCACAGTGGACGATTCCATCTTGGACAGCTCCTGGGTGGACACACAAGGTGACGTACAATTCCTGGCCTCCATGTGTCTTTGTTCTGACATGCTTAAACACACATAACCTTTTGTGATAAAATCGTCCATCTTCTGCCACATTGCAGATGAGGACAAGAGCATGCTTACGGAACAGATCGAGCCGCTGCCTCAGACGTACAGCCCCGTCAAAAAGACGGCTGTGGTCCACAATAAGCAGACACCGCAGAAGAAGATGGAGAAACAGGAAAAACCCGTCAAACCCAAGACCAGAGGAGTACGGACTAAAGGAAGGATCTCCACACCTGAACGCAAACCTGTCCGCAAAGAGCCCATCTACATCCCCAGAGAGGAAGTCAAGAAGAAAAAAGGTTTCCGTGATTTTGTGTTAATCCTTCTTTTTGAACAATGTCTATGGATAAAGTATTAGTAGTGGTTTACATTGTTATATTAGTCCTTGCAGTAGTTATTTGATGGTATCGTTCAGTAACGTCTGCCTCTGCTTATTGTTGGCACTGTTCTCACTAACACTGTAGCTGTGATTAAGAAGACTGAGCTTACCAAAAAAATGGACTCTCAGACTCAGTCCCCATCTAAGAGGAGTGTGGTGAAATCAGCTGTCCGTCAGGCCCGTCCCATTCAGCACCACTCCTGTCCCCGGAGGAGAGCCACAGGTTTGTCACACAACTGGTGATATCTTCAGGTCAACCACCAGTATCCACTGTCACCAAACATCCACCGTCATCTTCCGTTTGGTATCTGCATCTGTTGTTGTCCTGTAGAGTGTCCTCTCACTTCTCAGGCATTGAACCTTTGTCGATTCATGGATCCTTTTGGATCACACAGGTTTTGTTTCATGTCCACGTGTTTTGGGGTGATTAGATTGGATATGAGTTGCAAATACTTTATGATGTGGGTCATTCATTTGTATTTCATGACAATAAATGCATTTATCTTTTCCACTTCCCATTTGTCTTTTTGTTCTGTTTTTTGCACCTTCTTGGTTTGACGCACATCAAGCAGTTTTTCTCTCCAGCTCTTTCTCTCTGTTTCATCAACAAATGCTTCAGCGACAGCCATCCACACTAAATCCTTGTCTGCATGTGAACCTGATGCTGTAAAGAGAATGTATTGTTGTTCATTTTCTAAAACGTCTACATTTTGTTAGACCTTACCTAGGGAACTAGTGTATTGCTGCCCAATCTTGTGCCTATTCTGATACAGCCTACTGTACCCGAAGTTCAATCTAAGATCTAGGGGTGATGTAAATGTAGTGTTAATTATCCAAGAATTGTCATCCCCCTCTCCATATGTGGACGATATATAGGTTTGAGTTTTACTAACATTACCTTTCCTCCCCCTCAGAGATGCTGTCTGACAGTCGTCAGCCTCTCAGTGTTGCCAGACGGTCTCATGACAGAGCATTGGTGAGTACATGTAGCCAGGCCAACAAGGTCATGGCCTCTGGCACAAAGGCACTCAGACTAAGACAAAGCATTACCGGTGTAATGTGCTATATCTTTGTGGAGATTTAGAGCAACAAGTCAGGAGTCAAGTTCCTTCAGAAATCTGTAATTCTCGATGTTCTCATTGGTCTGTTGTCCTTCGCACACCCTTGTGCTCAAGTATGATGAGCCCGATGTATTTCAGTGTGACATTTCAAACATTTACCTCTTGCCATGCCTGCTAATCTAAAAACATTAAACCACTGCTTTGAATCACCCAAGATGTATATTGATCACATGACCAAACCACCTCTGGGCATTCCCCAAACCGCCAACTGTCCTTGAGACCTCTGCAGGGAAGCTGGTATCTCATTGCTAAGGACATCCAATGACACTGGTTCCAGTCAGCGCCAGCAATTTTCATCCCATGTGCCAAGCTTTGTTCCACCCCCCCCCCTCCTGTTTTTGTGGCCCTGAAATTCAGCATTGTCCTCTGAAGCAACCACTTCAGCTCTGGTATTGGGCTCAGCTCAAATGCGTGATCAGATTCCACATTCATGATCTATAGTAATTTATATGAGAAGTGGGAGTTGGAGGGCCTCTGCTTGAGGCACTTGTTTGTCTATGTCTGGCACTGAGGGGTTTTTTTTCCACTGAGTTTTGACACTGACAGCACAGATTCTAGGTTGATAACAAGTAGTGGTGCTCCAAGGGGGGCAGTTATGTAACCACGAGGACAGCTGCAGCTCAGGAGTGATGACGGTCTTCTAGAAATCAGAGGGTTTGGTAGGGTTGTTTGTCAAAATGTCCCAATGCCAAGAATCTGAAACTCTTCATCACTCATCGTGAATGGGAGAGTTAAAAAGTGTTCTGAGTGGTCGGCATCCTGCTTTTGACGTGAGAGCCGTTGCCTTTCCCGATCAAAGACGAACTCCTGCATGAAAATGCACCGTGCATTTATTTAACATTGCATCTCCTAGTTTACCTACTTTGCCTGCATACTTTATGAAAAAAAAGATGAATGATGGTTGACTTTGCTTTTTTTCGCCCTGTTTAAAGAGGTTTGTTCACACGACAGATTCACTTAGAGTCACTGAGTAGGCGTTCAATCGCTCTGTGACATTTTTCCAGTGGCTGTGGTCGTGACTCCATTTTACTCCTACACTGTCATTTTGACTATTATGGGTACTGTGTCACAAATAACACTTTCTGCATTTCGTAAATGTCATGTCATTGCAGCACACTGTAAACATGTTCACTCAGATTTGTTGAATGCTTTTGATTTCCATCGTCTCTATCGTTGGTGTAACTTTCTGTTGCATGAGCATGGTTGACGACATTTATGTTGTTTGTTACATGTTAACAATACCTGTAATTTAAGCTAAAACACAGGAGATCTGATGTTAATACCTTATTAAGGATAAGTACACATCAGATCTTGCGTTGGGGACAATGCATGTTGAAGCACTGTTGTTTTCACCAGTGTGTCAACCTGTGTTCTGTGTCTTGGTGCCGTGCTACTCACCCACTGGGCCTCATCGTTGTGCCATCTCAGTGCCATGCCCATCGTTGTCCACTAACAAAGATCCCCACCTCCATATCCAGAGTGGCTGCGTCATTAGATAAACCTCGTCCATCCACAACGTCAGTACTACCGAGGCTCAAAGCCAAGGTAGGTGGATGGAAGTATGGCGGTCTAGTTGCAGGAGTTGTGTAAAGAATATAAACATTCTTTGTTGTGTTATACATGTGCTGTTAAAAAAAAGTACCTCTCTAAAACAAGTCTAACCAATGTCAACTTCTACTTTGGGGGCTAACTGTTTGAACAGGACGGTAGGTCACGGAGCCCTGACAAGACATCGTCATTGCCTCGTCACGCCTCCATCCTGAGCCGTCGTGGTTACCATGAGCACGAAGAGAGTTCCACCTCCATCACCAGCTCCGGGTCAACAGCTCCACGCAGACCCACATGTAGGAAACAGTCCATCTAGCCGACTGTGATTCCAGTCACAGGATGAAAATCTAATTTATTATTCAATCAGTTAGTGAAGTCCAACCCGAGAGAGTTGATGTCACTGCAACTGTTATATTCACTATTTCTTCTTTTGGCTCCAGCTTTTCGCCCAGAGATGAGAGCAGAGCATCGGATTGGAAGAGCCCCCAGCATGACAGGTAGAGAAGCTTCTCCGTACCTCTGTAACTGACAAAATAACGTCTTACATGCTGTTCCAGGTTTTTTCTCATCATCTAAATCAGCATATGCTTTAAACATTTGGGAAGGTTTTTTATGGTCTGTTGTATTGATGATATTTGATATTTTTAAAACAAGGCTTAAGGCACACCTACATACTTTTACTTCATTATTTTTAGTTCTGTATTTCTTAATAGTGTAGATTTTTCTTAATCTTCCCAAGTTTAGAAATTTTTTTACTTTGTTTTAGTCTTTTGGGTTTTATCTCCAGTGTTTCCTCGTGGGGGCCCTCCGCACTGGGGATTGTGTCTGCTCTGCTCGCTGGGGTGCCATCTTGGCAGTCCCTTATGCCTAGGGGACGCTGGGAAGTGGGCTCCACTTCCTGGGTGGGGTCTACCCTGGTCTGTCCAGTCTATGGGGGGGTCTCTATGGCGGTGTTCTCTGTCGATGTGGAGTATGATGTGATCTCAGCATGGATGGCCACCCATGGGTGGCATATTCCTTGCCTGGATCCTCTGTGCTAAGCCATGCGTGTGTGTGTGTGTGTGTGTGTGTGTGTGTGTGTGTGTGTGTTT
>CAAKHB010006936.1:97643-116701 GCA_901007665.1 Aeoliscus strigatus
TTGGCTCTGTTTTTTTTTTTTTTTTTTTTTTTTTTTGCAGAGAACTGGTCTCACAGAAAAGGCAGAAAAGAGTCTGCTGCACTGAAAGCACCCAGTTTGTTGTAAGACAGAGTACTCGCTCTCCACCTTATACACACCCAGTTGTCCCTCTAAATGCCATTAGATGTACTTTTTAAAAACATTATCATTATTGTCTCTTGTATACAAATTCACAAACCTCACCGCTTTCATTGTATTATCACATCAAGTCTAGGAAATATGATTATGCTCAAAACCCACGTGATAGAACTGAGAATTCCATGCGCATGTGAATTTCCCTCACAGGATGATTAAAGTTCTATTCTATTCTATTCTATTCTATTCTATGAACCGGACCCACAGTCGGTTTGGGTTCGTGCCGGTTAAGTTTCCTCATTGTTCACTATGCTGATGTTTGTGTTAACAATACAGATGTGAATCACAGTCCGGTGTGTGTGTGTGTGTGTGTGTGTGTGTGTGTGTGTGTGTGTCAAAGGTAGGCGTGTTCTTAGAGGCCAATCGATGCGCTCCGCGCTGCCCTCGGTGAGAAAAACAACGCACCGTCGGCCAGTCGTCGTCATCGCTCCCAGCGCCCAATTGAACAGTGAGAACTGGAGGAGCAGCCCATAATCATTTATTTATTTCTCTTGTAAAAGAAAACAGGCGTTTATATCGGTATCGGCATCGGTATCAGCATCGCAGAGCAACAGTAACCGTAGGCTAATATGACCAAAATCCTCCTGGGATACCGAGCCCTTAAATCTCTGACGCAACAATGTCTAGTTGGCAAAAGAGTCGGACAAACTTCGGCATGGCTTCGACTCCTGACTACTAAACATTATAGCTCGAAGGTAAGGGAGGACTGAGTGACAACCGGTGTATTCTGTGGTGAATATGGAATCACATTCCGTTGAAGAACCGCCAACTGAGCTGACGCCGCATTTTCCCTTTATAGCGCCTCGCGGGGCGAACTCCGCTGAAAAAGCGGGGGGGTGTTCGATGCCTTGCCTGTGCAAGAAATATGCAAGCGTTTGAAAAGTAATGCAGTGCATTTCCACCAACTACAGACTCCTTGAAATCGTTCGGCATAGACACAGCAGACCAACGGCTCCTGGTTTGTTGCTTCGGTTAACGTTGAAAAGTTACTGCGGTTTTTCTATGACAGCGTGTTGGACGCGACTGGGCAGCGAAAAAGTTGGATTTCTCTTACGGGATAAGACCTGTCAGCTGCTCTGTAGATCCACTGGACACATACATGATGTTAAATACCAGAAAGCCACTTCATGCTCTCAGCTGATGGGGCGCATTCAGCTCCTTGGCAGTGGCGTCATCTCTGAGATGCACTGTTTGCAAAGGGTCCACATCTGTGTCCCTTTTTCCTTTTTTATCATATGTTGTTATTGTAAAAAACACACACCTTGAAGTGCAGGCTTCAGCAACAATTAGTGGAACATCAACCCTTCATGCATACAAATCTGTATTAATGTATGAATTTTCAGTTGGTTTTGGAGTCTTCTTATGGCTGGCTGGAGTTTATAGCTGTTCACATAGTTCTCTCTCGCCCCCTCACACACACACACACACACACGCTCGGTCATTAGAAGAACATGCAGCTTCATGTCCCAGTGGCTCACTGGCTGTCATCATCACTCCCAAACTGAAGTCTACATCTATTACAGAGTTTTACCTTTGGTCTGTATGGAAGAAAAGGGAATACTTCTTACAGGGTGATTTTAATTTGTCATTTTCTCACCATCAGACTGAGACAGCACACTTGGTGTTGGAAGATGGCACCAGGATCAAAGGGTATTCCTTTGGGCACAAGTCCTCTGTCGGGGGGGAACTGGTTTTTAACACTGGCCTGGTGGGGTAAGCAGGACCACGTACTCACACTACGTTGACCAGACCCTCCAAACTAACACACCTCTGGTGGATTTGCTGCTCATCGCTCTCTGTAGGTATCCTGAGGCCCTGACTGACCCCAGCTACAGGGGTCAGATCCTGACCCTGACATACCCTATTGTGGGGAACTATGGGGTGCCCAACACACATGAGGTGGATGAGCTAGGCCTGAGAAAACATGTGGAGTCAGACCGCATTCAGGTAGAAAGTCATTTTCTATTTTATTTGTGGATTTTTAAAAGTGTCATTTTCTGCAGTATGTTTATGTTTTTTTTTTTTTTTTCAGGTATCTGGTCTTTTGGTTCAAGACTATAGCCACGAGCATAGCCACTGGAACTCGGTCAAGTCGCTGGGCGAATGGCTACAGGAAGAGAAGGTTAGGCTGCTGAAGTGTCTGCTGTAATCTCAGAGACTACAAAAGTGTTTCATATTTTGGTCCATAACCAGAACTGTACTGACTTTTCAACAGATTCCTGCTCTCTACGGCATAGACACCAGAATGCTGACCAAAGTCATCCGAGACAAGGTATGCCAAGTATTCTGATTCTAATATTTTGCTGCTACGTGTTTTACAAATCAGTTGAGTTTATTCTATCTACGGTGTGTCCTTCAGGGAACAGTTTTGGGAAAGATTGAGTTTGACGGCCAACCTGTTGAGATAATTGATCCCAACCAAAAAAACCTAGTGGCGGACGTTTCCACACAGGTAACAGTTGCTTAACATTCAGAGTAACAGTTCAAAATGTTAGTTGAACCCTTCTGAACCTATGTGTCCTGTTCATTAGGAAATCCAAGTTTTTGGAAAAGGCAACCCAGTCAAAGTAGTGGCCGTTGATTGCGGCATTAAGCACAACATCATTCGTCTGATGGTGAAGGTGAGAAAAATCCTTTTTACACTACGATTTAACACCAAAGTAATTAAACAGGAAAGCTGATTGTAAACATTCCACTTGTTTGTGCCATATGTCAATCAACCATTATGATAAATTACATACATAACATAAATTGTGTTAATGTTTTTATGGTTCCTAAACGAGCCCCTCATTTATTCTCCTTAGTGTTCTCAACGAACATTAAGGAGTGAGACACACACACACACACACACATACAAATTTCGTAAGAGCAAAATGAGATTTCCTCAAGTGGGTAATTCAGTGTTTATGAATTGTCAGTGATGTGTCACAGACGATTACAGGCACATATTTTGAGCATAAAAACCAAACTAAAGGCAAGTGAAGCACCGTGAGGACGTGGTCAGGGATGGCGGACAGCACAGACAGGGAGAAGGTGGAATGAGGACACGCAGTTTTTATCGGTTTGTGTTGTTCCAGTGTCCCCATAAAATAAACATCAGCAAATCAACTCCACCCACATCAAACCAAAATTCTGGAGAACAAAATGAAGGTCAAAGTCCTCCCTGGTAAGTTCAAGGGCACAGACGCCAGGGGGGCATACACAGTTTACCAGCTGGCAAAGGCCCGGTCTAGAACTCAGGTTAGGTCTGAAATGACAGGCGAGTTAATGAATGAGTGCATGTGGTCATTGATTTCCTTGAAGGGGGATGAATCTGACGGACCACAGGGGAGGGTGACGAGCTTGGAAACAGGGAATGGACCAGTAAACATGGTAGCCAGTGGATTATCCCTTGGGATTTCACACTATATGAGGGTTCATGTCCCGTTTGAGACGTGATCTGAGTTTGTTATTAATGAACAGACTTTATTGGAGGACTAGCTGTGTCACAGCTTCCGATACCTTTCCATCTGACTGAGTACCAGGGGTTGTGTGTTTAGCCGTCCACCTTGACAATAGCTCTTCCTGAAGACCAGCCCACCTTCAACTCTGGCTAGTTGGAACGTTCTGAATTTAGTCTTCGTGATCTGTTTATCACTCCCAGGTACTTCAACTTGTTTACAAGCTGCCCTTTCTTGACGTCTCTGCTTCAGTCACAATTTCTTCAGACTATGGCATCCTTTCCTAGAATATGATTCAGTTCCATTTTCCAACATTTGCTTTAATTCTGCAAATTAGTCATGAATTGTTGATTTCACCAGAGATAAGTCTTGACGTACATTTCTTTATTTCATTGATTGAAAACTTGCTCTGGTGGATTGGTTCATTAAAGGCTAGATTCCGGGTTTTTCTTACATTTGATTTCTAGTCAGATCAAATATTTCAAAATATTTGGTTATAGCAATTTATTTTGCTCCTGCTATGTTCCTTCTGTGTCCGGTGGGTTTCCTGTGATCAAACCACCTCAACCCCTTCTTTTGTCAACAGATCTCACAATTAGATTCAGAACACTGTGAGCAGACCACAAGCCTTCCTCCTAATGGTTTCTCCACCTATGTTACCACTTTTACCGTGTTTCACCAGTTTCACCCTCTCCTCGAATTCTGATACTCTCATTGAGACTCGCTTAGGTGTCGGTTCAACTCCAGCGCGGATCATGAATATGTGATGCTCCTGCAAGGAAAAGTCATGGGAGAAGGTTTTCATAATCCAAGAAGGCAAATATGATTATGAATGTAAACAGTAGGGTTATTGTATTTACATGGTACAATCAAACAATGAATTTGTCGAGGCTCTCTCTGAGGACTCTATTTAATTTTTAATTTAATTATTATAATTTTTTTATTTTTTATTATTTATTATTATTTTTTTCTTCGTCCGAGGACTCATTGACATGTTACTACTGCAATAAGGTCACAGTGTGTGTGTGTGTGTCTGCTTGCAGCGGGGTGCAGAGGTTCATTTGGTACCGTGGAACACAGATTTAATGAGTCTCAAATACGATGGCCTCTTCATCTCCAATGGACCAGGAGATCCTGCTCTGGCACACACGCTCATTCAAAATGTCCGCAAGGTAGGATACAAACACGTGACCAGCACCAGCGGAGGAATGTCAGATAACGGTCCTCAGTCTAATAAGAATGTCAGTCTATCCCACAGTTCTGTTCTTTAGTCTTGACAGACATTGTACGTGTCCTGGGATGTATTGCTGATGTGTATTTTGTGAAGGTTCTGGAGAGTGATCGTCCCGAGCCAGTGTTTGGGATCTGTATGGGCAATCAGATCACTGCCCTCGCTGCCGGAGCTACGTCCTACAAACTACCGATGGGCAACAGGTGAGCACTGTGGCAAGGTGGACCACCGAAAATGGAACGTATCGAAGAGTTGCATGGCAGAGGTGTTTTCAGGCCAAGGTCAACGTTTGTTGTTCAGAACACTTGAAAAACATCTTGTATTTTTACACGCGTGTCTACATGATTCCACAGAGGCCAAAACCAGCCGGTCGTGAACCTGATGACGGGTCAGGCCTTCATTACGGCGCAGAACCACGGCTACGGCATCGACAGCAGCTCCCTGCCGTCGGGGTGGAGCCCCCTTTTCATCAACGCCAATGACAACACCAATGAGGTGGATTTCGCTCTTTCACGTCCTGAAAGCACCAGTTGAAAAAAAAAAAAAAAACAACAACAACAACAAGTGATGGTGTTTTCGTAGCATTAGAAAAACAAAACTCTCTTGAGTACACAATGCACTTGGCTGGAATTCAGCATCTTGTCACTGAGTGTGTACTCTCTGCAGGGCATAATGCACAACACCAAACCTGTTTTCACGGCTCAGTTCCACCCGGAGGCGAAAGGAGGTCCGACAGACACAGAGGTAATCTTAGGCAATCACAGATATCAGCGATAGATAAATAAAGGCTCAGTCCAAACACAGGATAGCACAGAGACGTGTGTCACAGGCAGGAGGAGCTGAGGTGCCTGATGTTTGACTGCAGCTGGGCCTCAGGTGTTCAGGGAGTCTCTGATAAGGCAGACGGGGACTGAAGTTCACGTCCTGGTCAAAGTGTGTCGTAACCTCTGTCGTATGTACGCAGCAAGATGCCTTTTGGATGTCACACACGTCGGAAATATCGACTGACTGACAGTGACGTTTTAAATAACAGGAACAAGATTGAAAAAAACATATATTTGTGTTTGCACACAAGTGAATGTTCCGCTAATAAAAAGCAGACAGGTTAAACCTGTTGTGACACACGTTCAGTCAGCACTGTTCAGCCCTGGAGGGAGGTTATCAGAGTTGTCATTTCTTTACATTTGCATTGTTGTGTGCATAGTCATCATGTACCTTGTTGTTTTTCCACAGTTTCTCTTCGATGCCTTCATGTCTCTGATCAAAAAAGGAAAGGCTGCCAACATTTATTCAGTCATGCCCAAGAAACCTGACATCCCTCCCAGAGCTCAGGTATCAGTCCGTCACCACATCAGAGCGAGCAGGTCGTAATTTGCAAGCACAAGTCTCCAGAAATGTCGTTACTGCTCGGAAGGAAGGAACAGCATGTACAGTCAGTCACTGCATCACGCTGCTGTGTGACACTTGACAAGTACATTTAAAAACAGGAATCATCTGAATCTACAGATGTAGATTGGCATTCCTTCTGCCTGCTGCTGCTCTTAGGGGCTGTGTGGTTTGCTGTGTTTGTGCAGGTGTCCAAAGTGCTGGTACTGGGTTCCGGTGGTCTGTCTATTGGTCAGGCTGGAGAGTTTGACTACTCTGGATCGCAGGCAGTCAAGGCCATGAAAGTAAGAAAGCATCTCCAGTCAGTTGAATCAAAGGGCATCAGTTCACAATGTCTCATACTGTGCATATAAGAGAAGAAACATTTGTCCATCAACCGGTTGTCCACTTGCAGAGCTCCGACCTCTGTGGAATATTTCCCAAAGCAAATTCACTGTTTGCACAGTTTATTATTCTGATTAAAATCCAGTGGTGCTGATGCCACACCCTCGTTTGACTGGTCACATGATTAGGTTGATTCTGAGAGTGAGACAACAGATTTAAATCAGACGTGAGTCAGACAAGTTCCAGACAAGTCTTGCCACTTGGCAGATATGTCTGTTGAAAAGAATCAGGAACGAGCATAGCTGCACTTTCTGTCTGAACCACAACTTACAAAAACTGCACATCTGTCCAGTCTGGTAAAGAAGTCAATTTGTCAAATGTTTGGAGACCCCTCCGTCCCCCCATTCACCAGTTATACGTCTGTGTGCTCACAATGTATGACACATTACACTGACTGGTCAGTTCCCTCAGGCCAAGTACACACAAATATCACTACATGCTTTGAAATAATTCATAGGTGTTCAGATCAGGTATCTGACAGAAATCCGCTTTCCACTCATCAGTCATGTTAACGTTAGTAATGTTGAGTAAACAATAACAGTGTGACAGTCGCCCTGTCCTCATTAGGAAATTAAAACTAAACTTCATCCACTGAAGTTGTTCTTTAAAACAAGGGATTATGTGACATGGTGTTGTAGGAGGAGAATCTGAAGACGGTGCTCATGAACCCGAACATAGCCTCGGTGCAGACGAATGAAGTGGGCACCAAACAAGCTGATACCGTCTACTTCCTGCCCGTCACGACACAATTTGTTACTGAGATCATCAAGGCAGAGCGGCCGGACGGCATCCTGCTCTCCATGGGAGGACAGACGGCCCTCAACTGTGGTGAGACAGCCAGTTGTTCTGGGGCCGTTTTCGGGAAAGCGGGCTTAGTAGTTTGTTCAAGCTGAATTGAAGAAAACTGCAGATTTATCCTCATTTCAGACACATGAAAATTTCAATGTTTGGTTTCTGTCAGTTTACATGAAAGTGCTGTCTGGAACGGGCCCTAATTACATTTAGCTTGAGTTGTCTGCAGGGTTCAATAAGCAGGGTGAAAGTCTCATGTTGTGTACATGATTCTTGCCATCCACAGGAGTAGAATTGTTTCAGCAGGGCATCCTGGAGAAGTACGGGGTGAAGGTTCTTGGAACACCGGTGGAGTCTATCATGGCCACAGAGGACAGACAGATTTTTGCCGACAAACTGATGGAGATCAATGAGAAGATCGCCCCGAGTATCGCCGTGGAGACGGTGAGAAGTCAATCACTGATCTGCGTTTGTCTGCAGTGGATTTAAAGTGAGCTGCTGACGTGTGTATTGTTCAGGTGTCTGATGCCTTGAAAGCTGCAGAGCAGATTGGCTATCCAGTGATGCTGCGGTCTGCCTACGCTCTGGGAGGTCTGGGCTCTGGTCTGTGCTCCAACGAAGAAAAACTGAAGGATACGGCACACAAGGTGAGACACTTGAACGCACCGTTCTTCCTTGTTTATCCAGTTCGGTTCTTTGATTAGACAGACTGGTTGATAAATGAATAGTTTATGTTATTTGCTGAAGGGAAATTATGTTGTTCCAGTAGCAGAACACGGAACACACAAGATACTTCAGACATGCTATTTACACAATTTACCGCAGTAACCACATTCATTATTTACAGAATATACAATATATAAACATGTAGCACAAAAATGAAATGAAAGAGTCAGCAGCAGATGGTTATAAATGTGTACATACTTTTTATACCCGAGCGATCAAAATTAAACAGCTGTTGTGTAGGTAGTAAAATTAGACCAGTAATGTGTATTTCATTTAATTTATTCTTTACTTCATTCTTTTCAAATCAAGGGAAAAAAACAATTAAATAAAAATACAAAAATGCAAAAAACGTTTTCCTGTCTAGAATGAAAGTGAGCACAAAGAAGAATAATAATATTATATCCCCCCCTTTATCCCCCGAAATTAATTTACAAAGAAAAAGAAAAGAAAAAGAAAGAAAAACAACAGCAACATAAACAAAAAAAATCTCTCTACATATGAAATAAAATAGCTGCGGGCCGACACAGACAGTATTTTGTGTGTATTGTAGGCTCTGGCCATGAGCAACCAGATCCTGGTGGAGAAGTCACTGCTGGGCTGGAAGGAGGTGGAATACGAGGTGGTGAGAGACGTGGCGGACAACTGCGTTACTGTTTGCAACATGGAGAACTTCGACCCGCTGGGGATTCACACAGGTACTCACATCTGCTCCAAAACACACCTTTCTTTGGGGCTGCTCTGCAGTGAACGTGTTTGCATTCTTGCGTTCTATATAGGATTCGTGATGTGATGTGTGATTAGGAGACGGGCCAAGGAGAAAGCCATTTGTCTTTGGGGTAGATGTCTACAGAAAACTGTTGAAAAATAGCTTGTTATGATAATTATTCATACTGGACACAAAATAGTATAGATGTTATAGGCAAACAGATGTTATGCTATTTTCTTTTCTTCCAGTTTTGTGTAGCTCTATCAAAACAGAGGAACCAACAGTTTTTTTTGTTCAGTTTTCCCACAAATTGTCCAGTTCTGAATAAAATGTCAGAGATTGCAGAGCTGCAAACTGTAATTACACCCTGCTGAGCATGTGGATCCACTCGCAGCACATCCTCCACATTCACTCATCTCACAATGTTAAACAGAGTGAAAAACGCTTCCAGGATCTGGAATTTCATCTTGGAGACACACACAACCAAGATAGGCTTGCAATCACATTGTTTTTCATCATACAGAAGAAAAGTTCTTCAGTCCCTGCACCTTTTCCTCAATCAAGGCCTGTTCTTCCTCTTCTTCAGGTGACTCCATCGTGGTGGCCCCGAGCCAGACACTGTCCAACGAAGAGTACCACATGCTCCGGGAGACGGCCATCAAAGTGGTGCGTCATCTTGGCATCGTTGGCGAGTGTAACATCCAGTATGCTCTGCACCCCACCTCCCTGGAGTACTGCATCATCGAAGTGAATGCCCGTCTCTCAAGAAGCTCTGCTCTGGCATCCAAAGCCACTGGGTGAGTAGTAGATGTAGTACTATGTGGCGTATCGCACTAGTGCTGGGTCTCACATCTCATTCTTCTGTTAGTACACTTTGTAGTACACTATGCGTGCTCTGTACTTACTCACGAAGTGTGCAAGTACTGTCTCAAATCAAGCAGTGCCGTCGTGCATTTACTGGAAATGACGTGTAAATTACACTTACAGACGATATACATACAGTGTAGCTGACGCATTTTGTGAATATTTACAACATTCCAGTCCTCTTACCTTACAGCTTACACCTCAACCTTATCACACACAAGCACCAGTGCACACCACAACGTCAATGGCTGAAAATGTGTCGCCGTTTAGCTAGCTAGCGAGCTGACGTTAGCACTGGCTGGGATTCCATCGGTAGGGGATAGCCCCCGTGGTGTCGTTGGTGTCCGACTCTCCAAAAGTTAAAATGTCCATTGATCCACACCCACCCACTTATGTACTCAAACAGAAGTATGTGATTTGAGACATGTTAGCGTAACATGTTTTAAATGGATGTTTTCAGTGTCTATGAGCAGTCATCTTACAGATGTCTGATGGGTCAGCAACGAATTATTATCTCGTGTTGATGTAATTTCCAGGTGTTTTTGCGTTCCAAAGTTGTCACATCATAGCAGGTCAGAAATCATGAGAGCTGCCACCAGGAAAGCCATTCTTACTGTGGCTGTTAGGTCCTGCTAACTCATAAACAGCACATGACATACACCGCCATATTGTTTTCTGCACTTGGGGTCGTTTAGGGATCGCCTGAGCTACGATCGCAGTTCAGGGGAGCTTTCCATTTGCAAGAATGTTCCCAGTCTCAATGAAATCAATCAGCTGTGTGACACAGAGCGAACGTTGTGAAAGCTTTAATTTAGTTTATTTGATTTAGAATGTCAGTCTGTGCTGTTTATGAAGTAAAAACACATTTTTATTTTGTCATATGTTGGAGGCGGGTGAACTTTCTTACTGACATATTAAACCGGTATATTCTTTACATTAGTTGAATTTCTGAACTGAATTCTGAACTGAATTTCAAAAACACATTTTGTGATAGCGTCATATCGTTAAAAAAGATGATCTCTTTTTTTTTCATATTTTGTATGTATGTATTTCACACTTTAACACTTTAAGACAGCTCGACTGGGTGGTCCCTACCATTTTTGATTTCGATCTCCGTGTCGCCCAGGTACCCGTTGGCGTTTGTGGCTGCTAAGCTGGCTCTGGGCATTCCTCTGCCTGAAATCAAGAACGCCGTATCCCAGAAGACCACCGCCTGCTTTGAGCCCAGTTTAGACTACATCGTCACCAAGATCCCCCGCTGGGACCTGGACCGTTTCCAGGGAATGTCTCGTGAAATCGGCAGCGCCATGAAGAGTGTCGGAGAGGTGGGGGAGCGTGGGCGGATCCATCCACTTCCATTTTAACCCTCTCTATTTCTGACACACTTGAACTCAGCTGTGACGTATCTTCACCCTCCGGATTCAGGTGATGGCAATTGGCCGAACCTTTGAGGAAAGCGTTCAGAAGGCGCTGAGAATGTGTCATCCGTCGATTGAGGGCTTCGAACCGCGGCTGCCCCTGAAAAAAGCTTGGCCCAAATCCTTCAACATGGACCAGGAGCTGGCTGTGCCCTCTAGCACCCGAATCTTCTTCATCGCCAAGGTGCGCTCATCGCTCACAGCGTTGATAAGGGATCTGCCTGGCTGATGTTGTCTCATTAAAAGAAGAATCTGAAGTATCTTCAGAACAATTACTTGAAAAAAACATGAAATGTGGAGCACAGTGAGCCCCACAGCTGCTGAGCTGTGAATGGATAATTGGGTGAAAAGGCCTGTTTGTGGAATCTTCATTATTTCACACAGATGCACCATGGTTCTTAAGTTTGTAGAACGTGTGTGACTTCTGCAACTTATTATTTTCTTGTGTGTCCTCATCCTGCCAACACATGGATGCTGCGTACGGAAAATATCTCTTAAACCTGCTATGAAAAAATCCATTCATGTCCAAAGGGTGTTGACTCTAAACATCTGGAAGATTATTTTCAGTATCAGTTTTTAAAAACCCTCTCAACAAGGAGCATGAGTGTTGATGATGAATTTACAGATGTGATGCAGAGTGTGTTTCTTGTCTCCTGCCCTGCAGGCCCTCCACAGTGGCGTGAGCGTGGATCAGATCCACCAGCTGACAGCCATCGACAAGTGGTTCCTCCACAAACTCAACAGGATAACGGAACTGGAGCAGCGCCTTGCTCAGCACAAGAGGTGACGCCAACATCCGGGTGATGAAGATGAGCTGATGTGATTCAGACCAGGCTGAGTGTGTAAGATGCGGGTGCACTGATCCAGAAAGCTGTAAGGGAATCATGGAGAAATCACTGCAGAACTAATCTCAGTGTATCACACATACGTATGTTGTTTTAGACATACATGACCACCACACCACCATCTTTTTCATCTGTCCGTCCCTCGAGCCATCCATCCATCCATCTCAGTCCAAGCATCCAGACTGTTGTTCTGAAGGGGTTTATTTGAGTTCATTCTAGGTGGTAGCAGGTCATCTCAGTAACTGAGGTGAATGAGTTTGAATCCCAGCTCCTGCAGAGTCCATGTCCAAGTGTCCTGAGCTGCGTCATCAGTGTGTCAATGTGTCACCAGCTTCTGCCAGCAAGTGTGAATAAATACAACGACATTTACAGCATTTATAGTCCCGGTATGGTAGAAAAGTGCGATAAAAATGCAGCCGCTTACCAACTTCCCTTCAGCTCTGTTTTGTACAGCAATAATGGGATCAGTCTCCTCACCGGCACACTTTTAGTTCAGTAGAAGCTGTTTAGAAATAGGACATTCTCCATGAGAATTTCTGAATAAGCTCTAAAACAAACTATTTGAAGTCTCCTCACATCTGTTTCCCTCACCTGTAGTGTGCCTCCCGTCTATTTTCTCTGTCTCTGCCCTGCGGCTCTCTGCCAGACAGCGCCTATGAAAGCCGCTGTGAGTTTGTCAAGGCTCTGCCACAGGTTACCTGTTGTTCAATAATTAATGTCTGGCCATCTGGTGGTCGCCCACTGAACCTCGCAGAGACATGGAAGGCTGTAGTAGTCCCCAGTGCCGCCGGGCAGCGGCTGCTGGGATGAGTACACAACGATAGTCAGCCAGATTGATGGACCGGAGAGACCAATCCTCAGGGCTCTCAGGCAGCTCACTGGTTGAGCTTCTTTATCTGTTGAAGAGCCTTTTCCCGCATCCTCTGCCACCGGCAGCTGGATGTGAGACAAACATTTTCAAAACTGTCGTGCTTGAAGTCCATGAGTATTTTTTCTAAGCTTGTTTTCTGTCAAACAAGCGGTTAAATGCAGCATCATACTCCAAACAGACAGGGCCAACAACGCAGTTCGCTGACAGTCAGGCGGTTCTGAGAGGAGATTCTCTACTTTTCCGTTGACATCAAGTCATCCCTCGTCATGCCTGGCGTTTGCCATGGAAGGCTTTCTGACCATATACAACGTTAAATCAGTCAAGGGAGACACAAAATGATTTTTAGATTGTTCAAATTGTTCTGAGAAAAGAAAGATAAAAATGATAAGAAGTGATAATAGTGATATTTTTATTTCCTGTCCGGCAGCGCCCCGGTGCCCAGAGATCTGCTGCTGAAAGCCAAACAGGATGGTTTCTCTGACCGACAGGTTGGCCACATTCTGGGCTCCAGTGAGGGAGCAGCCAGAGAGCTGAGGCTTATGAATAGGATCAGACCCTGGGTCAAACAGGTGAGCGTCACTGCCCAGCACAGGTCATGGAAGCTAAACTTCCAGTTTCTTCACCAATTACGTATTCCTGAAAGCTATTCAGCAAATCTGTTTGTGGACATCTGATTATTTGATTGGCTTCACAGGCAAAACATTGCAGTCATAGTCCCTTTTTGATTTTGTTTTTGTTGTATGAAATTCTCCAGACAAACGGCTATTTATTTGTTTATCACATTTGTCAATGCTATCAGAGACATTATAAATGCTGCTTTCGGCAAGGCATGTTCATTTTAATGGCACGTACAGGCAGCACAAGTTAAACGATTGAAATTGAAACACACAGCATTAAAAAGACAATACAGCTATTTACATGGATTAAAATGCAACAAAAAACAAGAAAAGGGAAATAAAGAGAAACAAAATCAGAGCAGGATAAAAGGAATTGTTGGAATTTAAATTTGTATTTATTATTTTTTTTGAGGTCTTGTGCATGAAAGCATCATCTTCCCCTCAGAGACATCTTAATATTTACAGTTCACTGAATTTAGTTTACTTTTCAAAGTGTTGTGCATTTGCTGTAAAACTGTATAAAATGTACTCAGCTGTCAGAGCTAATCCTATGTTTGACCCCTGAGGGGGGAATGTGTTGGAGCCTGTGCATTCCGTCGTTCTTTTGTTTCCTAATCCCTGGTGTTGTATTCCCATCAGATTGATACGTTGGCAGCAGAGTATCCCGCCATGACCAATTACCTGTACTGCACCTATCACGGCGAGGTGAGAGAAAATAAGAGTTTGGAAAAACAGTCCTTAGTCTGTTTTTGTGAATGGTTATGTTAATTTATTCCACTTGATTAGGAGCATGATCTGGACTTTAAAGACAAGGGCATCATGGTCCTCGGCTGCGGGCCCTATCACATCGGTGAGTACTTTACATTTATTTTCATGATTTCACTTTTCCAGTGTTTTCACCCTTTTGTTGTTTGGCTTGATAGGTACAATAATTTCATTTCTTTTCTGTAGGTTCACTTTCAGTTGGCTGTGTTCTGTAACTGCAGCATCCAAACACATTTCCATACTTGTCTGCAGTGTACAATTTCCTCCTGAGTCTCATTTGCAGAGACTGTAAATGTCATCACAAGTTCTGACACTGAACTGTTAATTGTTCCACCCACCAGGAAGCAGCGTTGAGTTTGACTGGTGCGCGGTGTCGAGCATCAGAGCCCTGCGACAGATGGGGAAGAAGACAGTGGTGGTCAACCACAACCCAGAGACAGTCAGCACAGACTTCGACGAGTGTGACCGCCTTTACTTTGAAGAGCTGACGCTGGAGCGCATCCTGGACATCACCCAGCAGGAGGTCCGCGCTTCTTTAATCCTTCACACACTTATGTCTCAAACACAGGCCTTTCCCAACATCCACGGGGGATCAACAGTCAGTCTGTGACCACACTCTGTGTATTGAATAACATCACATTAATATATGGCCGCTATGAATTTTCAGTAAATTAGTATTGATTGGTTTCACAATATATAACAAATACATGACATCCGCCATCAGAGGCTGACAACAATGCTGGTGTTAAACAAACACGCATGCAGATTTATCGTTCCAAGGTGATGCTAGCGGCATCATTTCTCAAAGTTACGAGGTGATCTATTGATATTTGTTTGAAAGCAAACAGAGTGAGAAAACATCTCAGACCTTCACACAGACGCATCTGAAATGTTGTGGTTGTCTCTGCTTCGACCAATGAAATGAGACGTACCTTCAGTCATTCCAGCAGAACTGGAGTTGAACTGACATGTCACCATGTGGCTTATTAAGATCCAAGATGGTTCTAGAAGGTGAATGTAAGTCCTGTTGAAAAGCCCGCTGATGCTTTGGGGGCATGGAGGCATGGAGGCTCTGAAAGCCATCAGTGATGCTGACGCCTGGTTGCTGACGGCAACAAGAGCAGTTTAAATAGACCACCACACTGAGGTGTGTGTGTCTGTGTGTGTGTGTCTGTGTCACTCACAAATGATCAAATTCAACAAATGTCAGTGTAATAACAGAGGGGTGACTGCTCTTCAAAGAACTGGACAGACAGAGTTTATTTTAACCATCCAACTGCCAAACAGCCAGGAAGTACAGAATTGTTTGTTACCTCTGCCAAGGTAGTTATTTTAGGTTATCTGTTTTTTTCAGTCTTTTTTTCCTGGTAGTTTTGTTTACATGTCTGTAAACAAAATAAAACAAAAGGTTCTTTTTCATGGTGAATTTTCCAAAATACACAAGCTCTACCTTTTTTCCATTTGCTAATTGTAGCCAAAAGCCCAAAGTACTCGGTTTGGGTTTTTGCAGCAGTGGTGGAGTTTTGTAGTCTCAGACTTTCTCTCCTTTGTTTTTGTGGTTTGTCTTGTTTTAAAGCGTCAGGTTGTTTTTTTACCATATGTTCAACAGTATAGTATTATTTATAAAATCTGATGCTGATACAGTCTCTCAGTATAAGTTTTCAAACCAGAGCAGGAATGTCAGTTCGCAGTCCACAGCGTCTTTGTGCACATGCTGTTCTCTGTGTGTCGAGCTGACTCAACAGCATGAATAATTCCTGTGTATTTGATTACCGGTGTGTTTTGTATTGTTCAGTGGTTCCATATTATTGGTTATTATTGGCTTCCAGTTCCTGCTGCAGTGGGATCAGAGTGTGATTTAGAGTTTGTTTGTGGAGGAAGAAAGCGTCAGCATCAATCCGTGCTCTCACAGCTCAAGTCCCAGTCCCCTACTTCTTTGTCTGTGTGTTTACGTGTGTGTGATAAATACAGCATTAGAACTTGGAGATAAACCCTGGACAGGCGCAGGAGAGCCGGCCTGTGAATAATGAAGAGTTTCAAACTGGCATTGCCATGGAAACAGCATCCCGCCGGATCATCTAGACAGGAAAAGTTAATAAAAGAAGCACACACACACACATACACACACAGTCCCTGGCGATAAGTGAAACCCATGGCATGACTGAGATGAACTGTTTTTGTTTGTCTCATCTTTTCGCTGTGGGATCAGTGGCCAGAATAATTGGAAGTGGCCGCAGGTTTCGGGCTGTGAATCTCGGTTGATCGTGGCGTGGCAGGAGGTCTTTGACTTGACGAAGCGTATTCCCCTCCCCTGTCTTTTTCCTTCTTTCTTCCTTCGTCTTCTTCTTTTAGTCCTACCGCAGTTCTGTTTCATCACAACTTGCTCATTTTTCTTTGTCATCCTCTGCACCACTCTCATCTCCTCTTCCCCTGCAGGACTGCCACGGCAGCATTGTGTCCGTCGGAGGCCAGATCCCCAACAACCTCGCGGTCCCGTTGCACCTAAATGGCGTGAACATTCTTGGGACGAGTCCCCTGCAGATCGATCGTGCAGAGGAACGCTCTGTCTTCTCCGGTATTCTCGACGACCTTGGTGTGGCCCAGGCCCCGTGGAAGGCTCTCAGCACTCTGGTAAGTGGGGGGCAATGGTTGACGTATGGCGCAAACTGTGCCAGCAGCAACAGTCTTTTTGACTGGCTGGGCTGAGGGGACTGGACAGTGTCGTTGTAAAGCCCTCAATCATCAATGTCCCTCCTGTCCTGACGTAAAACCCCACCCAATCAGCAAGTAAGCAACTGGTTGGCATTGTGTGACGGCGTGGTGGCCCAGCAGCAGCGGCACAGACAGAAAATAATGTTTAGGTACGTTCCTTGTCAGCTGCGTTTGGGCCACAGCTTCCTGTTGATACCGCAAGGGACAAGCAGTGGAAAAAATGGACGCCTAGTGGGTGTTAAATTGCGGGGTGTGTGTGTGTGGGGTGCATGGACTGAAATAGACCTGAATTCAGCAGGTGGTTTGAAATCCAGAGGCCTGTTTCATCTCTGCCACACACATTTTATTAGGCGACGAGCTGGTTAAACACATAAACCAAAAATAAACCTCAGAATCAGGTTCACCTTAACCAGGGTCATCGAAGGTTGGTGGATAAATAGATTTCACACATGTGCCAGATCCTCACCATTCATTTTCACTGGGACATATTCCACTGCTGGATGTATTTCCAAGTATTCTAGTATGTTCCATCACAACAAAGCGGAAGCACTCCTCCGGTTGGAAGATCAGGCACACCGAGATGCTGAAATACGTCTCACAGTCCCCGCCATTAGCTATAGCATGTGCACGAATAGCACGTTCCGTATCTCCCTGAAGTCTCCACAGGTATTCAGTTTCCCTACTGATACTGAAAAATTAGTTTGTTTTTATCAAGCTTGAATAACCGTTGGAGACATGGTGCTCCTGTCTACAAAAAAGCTATTTTGTGTTTGTTAATGGTGCCGGCAACTGAGCAGCAGGTAATGATGAAGAGACGTCAGACCACTGCAGAGAGGTAGAGACGAGACCGGTGGTGATCATGATGACGAGGAGGAGGAGGAGGAGGAGGAGGAGTGGAGACGGTTTCCTTTAACCGCTCAACTCCTTCCACCACCTCCACTCCTCATTTCTCCTGTGAAGACGAATGCAAAGCAGAGGGCCACACAGGGCCTTGGTGACTCTACAGGAGATGGCTCTGCAGCGGCCCTGTGCTCGTTCTAAAATGAAAACACAACAGGATGGCACAGTTAAATTAGCAATGAGTTTGATTACAGCACACAAACTACGCTCTAATTAGATTACATTCACATGATCCAAATGTCGGATTGAACACATACGTGTGTAGGTACTGTGAAAACATGCCTGTAATGTGTTGGTGAAGAAATTTACAATGACAAGAAATGAGAAAGGAAATGTTTTTTGTAAGGTTTGTGAGATGAACTGTGACTCACACTGCACTCGCTCTTTAATTACGCAACTAAGGCCTGTACACCCTCTGCAAGATCAGAGACATTTGTTGACTCTCCCAGGGCTTCAAGAAAAGAATGACATCTTTTTTTTTTTGGAGTTCTGCAGCTTGTTCCTTCAACTGAGCCAAACTTTTTTCTCATGTGGTGTCTGAGAACTGTTTGGTGATTGGTCAGAAATGCTTCGTGATGGGCAACTTTTGGAAATACATTCAAATTAAACACTGTATTAGAAAAGGGCAATTTGCAGATGAGACGAACCCTGTGAGGGACTTTCTGGACTTCCCAGAGACAGGGCATACAGCAGCAGTGTTTTATCGAAACTTTAGCAGGCTAAATAAGGATATCTGCCGGACTCTGAAGACTATTTGGCAGAGAGACTTGGATTGTGAACTGAGTGAGTTGGAGTGGAAGAGGATAATCGGAACCTCAGGAAACTACATCAGGGAGGCTAGAGGGAAGTTTACTCAATATAAGATAATACACAGGTTCTACTTCACCCCCTCTAGACTCCATAGGATGGGTTTATTACCTGATAATCTGTGTTGGAAATGTGGTACACAGGCAGGGACTTTCCTACATGTTCTATGGGAATGTAGTCTGATACAACCATTTTGGGTAAAAGTATTAGAACATCTAGGGAAGGCTCTGGAGACTGAGATCCCAGTCACTCCAAGATTGTGCTTACTGGGCGACCAATCACAAGTAATGGGAGTGTCAAAACAATATTTGGCAGTCATAAAGGTCGGGACGGTTACGGCAGCCCGGATTATCCTCAGGGTATGGAAGAGTACATCCCCACCGGACTATAAAGGGTGGATTGAAAAAATGGCAGAAGTTG
>CAAKHB010006937.1:0-16135 GCA_901007665.1 Aeoliscus strigatus
AAATCAAATTAACAAAGCAAAATAGACGCAAATAATAAAGACAATAACTGGGGACTTCTCTTCGCCGCCGGAGCAGCGGACCAGGCAGGGCAGCGGTCGGCCGTGGCGCAGCCCTGCAGAAAAGAGGAGAGGAGCAGCAAAGGCGAGTCTTAAAGCTGCTGAGAAGCAGCTGAGAAGCAGCAGCGAAGCAGCAGCGAAGCAGCAGGGAAGCAGCAGCCGCGTTCAGTGGGTGGCGGCCGGCGATGAACCCCGCACCTCGATACCCCGATAGCCGCGATGTGCCTATGGCAAGGGAGACAGTATGATTCTACCCAGCGCTGTGCATCGAGCCACTAGGGAGACCACGGCGACTCACCAAGGGAGACAGGAGGCGACCACACCAGGCCCCGCACAATCCAACCGTCCTGCCGCACACAAATGCCAACTGCCCCCACACAACCCTCATGTCACCAATGCGCACAAGACGCCGATTGTGCATCTGCCCGGCGAGGACACACAGGCAAAGTGCCTTACCTTTTGTGGCCAGGTTAGTACATTGCAGCACACGCCGCTCCACCAACCCTGCTCGCAGCCACCACGCTCTCCTCACCCAAGGAAGAGGCGTGGTCAGGCACCTGCTAAAATAGACGCGCACAGTCCTTCGGCAGAGGCGCACACTACTGCTGGCAGAGTGCCATACAGTGGCAGGGAGGACCATCACATCATACGGCCACACAAAGTATCATTCACCCACATTGCTCTGTGTGAATGTGGATGAACCTTTGGTGGTCCGAGAGGACATTTCTCCATCAGTCTGCCCAGGGCGGCTGTGGCTATAGATGCTCTGCTAGCTATGACTATAGAATGAAGGAATCATGGATCCAGTTTAAAGCGTCGTCCTGAAAAGTGTGATATAAAATGGATGCATTATGATTATCAACTGTTCTGTCATGACACTCAACAAACTGATCGTTCCAAGAGAAACCAACATTCACATGAGCAGTTCTTAGAAGGGAAGTGAAAGAGAGGGACAGGAGCAAAGGAAAGCAGCTGGGACAGACGGCTCTCAGATCAGTGCTCTCAGAGGGCTTACTAACTCGGTACAACTAGCTAGTTGGTTCAGTCTCTGTGTTGAGCCCAGTGACCTGCAGGTGTCTCATCTAAGAACCTGAAGAAGTTGTGTCTGGTACCAAAGGCTTCTGGATTCCTCAGGGCTCTCCTCTGTGGACAATTCCCAGACAGTGTCAGAGTATGTCTCAAATGAACACTACTGAAAAGTGAATCCAAGCAGAATGGACCTGTACAAACCCAACCAATTGGATAAAAATGTCCCCTTTAGAAATAATAAGCGACAATGAAAAGTCGCTCAGAATGCAGGAACAGGTCCACTCTAATCACAGAAGCATTTCAAAATGAAACCGTTTGTTGTTCTAGTTTCCCCAGCGCAGGGCCGAGGCTGGAGCTCCCAGAGCTGTTGAAACTTGTTAAACTTCATAATTCACAGACCGAACCACAGAAACACAGACCACACTCTGTAGAACAAAGCAACACACAGCTGTTTGCTGCACCTTACTGTTGAGGGTCACATAGCAAAGCTTGTTTGTTGGCAGGAATTTCACACTGGGATGATGAACTGAAGCCTTTTATGTAACAGACCGTGTCAACATACTGTTACATACCTAAAGGTTCAAATCAGTGCCGTGGTGGGGCTGCAGGCTAGTCTGGGAGGATGATTTGCAATATATTCAATTAGAACAACTATTGTTGGCCGAGGTTTGGTCACTGAAAGGATGAGTTGAACAGCTCAACGGTGGACAGAACAAGACAGAAATACCTGTTTTTGGAGAGTTGTTAACAGACAGACAAACTTCTTAATTCATTTAGCGTATTTCTGATTTGTTTTTCAGGTAGTTCAAGACGCAGCCAAGGTCGGCTTAAGTCTGAAAGGCAACTACACCACCGACGGCTTTTGGAAATTCACAAGCTCCGCTGTGTTTGCTGCCACCGTGGTCACTACAATAGGTTAGAAAGAGAATCATCTATTAACCCTTTGTGATCAAATCGCTGGTATTAGTTACAGTCTTTGACCTTGTGCACCTGTGTAGAAGTGACCTAACCTTTGAACTACACTGATCGTCAGCACAAACAAAACAGTAGTCATCCATGAATGGGAGAGCAGCCATCTTGAATCTGCACATACATCAAAGTCAGAAGAAGTCTGAAGTCTTCCTGGAACGTGTTTCTCTTTTCTGCAGTTGATTCTTCTTCCACACGCTAACAACTCACAGTTTTGCAGGTTACGGCAACATGAGTCCCAGCTCGACAGCAGGACAGATCTTCTGTGTATTCTTTGCGCTGTTCGGCATCCCTCTCAATATGGTGGTGCTCAACAGGGTTGGCAAGTACATGCTTGTTATTGAAAGGAATATCTCAGACTTTCTGGAGGGAAAGACGGGCCGGAGGGTGAGTGAACCCTCGATTTTAATTACCATCAAATTGTACATAAAAGTCAATGTGTATGAGTCAGCAGAAATGATCTTGTTTCCCTCATAATTCTTCCTGTAGAGATGCACCCGCTTTTTTGTCCATCTGGTGTCTTACGTTTCTGGGATGGTTCTCTTCTTCATCGTGCCCATGATAATGTTCCAGCTACATGAAGGCTGGACCTTCTCGCAGGCCATCTATTTCTGTTTCATCACCCTGAGCACGATCGGCTTTGGAGACTTTGTGGCAGGTAACCGTGTTTTATCACTGGATGTCACAGTCTTTCCATGAACTGAGCTTTCCCTTGACAGACAGCAATCCAGAAAGGAAATACCCAGAGTGGTACAGTGTCCTCATGGCCTCGTGGATCTTTTTTGGACTGGCCTGGCTGGCCCTGATCATAAACCACTCCAGCGACATCCTGGAGCGTGTCAACACCCTTGTCAAACAGCACTGGCGTGGAGACAAGCTGGAGGAGACGAGCAGCACAGAGTGTGACAGCCCAAACCCAGGAGTGGAGGAGGCAGACGAAATGAAGAACAATGCAGGAAACGGGGTGAATTAGCTATCGTAGATCAGACATTAGACGGTCACATCAGTGACTTCCTTCCATAACTAAAATGTAAAGTCTACTGCCATCTGAAGACAAAGGTCAAAGGGTGTAATGTTTTATGGGGTCCATGGGATGTTTCGGCTAATTCATTCCCTATTGGCTCATTTCTGTTGAGTCAGATTGTACAGCAGGTTTTTATTATGTTATATGTATGTTTGTGAAAAATGCAGCAGTGCACTTTCTAAAGGAGGCCGTACACAGGTGACCCCTCATAATCTAACTGGAGATTACAGATTGTGTGTTGGGGTGGATTGTGCGTGGATCGTTGTCTGTTACTCCCCCTCACTGTTCCACTGTGCTAAATGAAAGATTCATTCTATTATTAAACAGAGCAGAACAGAACATGGGAGATCACTTTATTTGCAGTCTTTTTGTAAATCAATAACTTAAATTCACACACACACACACACACACACACGTTATTTTCCACATGCTATGAAAACAAGCCCAACATTTATCCATCGGCCGTGTCTCCACTAAGGGGTGCTATTGTACCAACAAGAATAAATCACAACTCACACTTTGTTTTAGTCATGAAGTTGTATTCCTACACTTTAACAATTACAAACTCGTGGACTTTTTCTACAAAGTAACTATAGTTTCTTTACTCTTATTTATAATGGTCCACACAAAGATGGAACGCTGCAGGCCAGGGGGAGGTTGAAAAGGTGATTCTTTACATGAGGGGACAGCTGCAACTTTCTACAGGCTCCAGTGTTGTTGAGCATGTCAAGGAGCCACATTGTTGAACTGGATAGACACTCAGACCAGATGTGTATCAATACACAACATTCCTTTGATTGCTCTTTTCCATCTGTGTCATGAGGAGTTATTTCTTAAAATGCCGTGAAAAGACAGTAGGCTGTTTGTAAGAACCCAATAAAACAACCTTTGCTTTGATTTGTTTGTATTTATTTCCTGTACACAAGTACAGTATTGCCCTCTCATCACTTTCTTATTATATTACTTCTAACAAAGTAAATGAAGATTCCCTTTTACAAAGGACGGTTATCTCTGTGGAGAAGTACCAACAGGGGTGAACCGTTTTACTGAGTTTACTGTACAGTACAGTGTGTCCCAGCAGGTCTGCTGGGACACACCACATCTTCTCTGGATGTCTGAGGATTCTTCCACTTTTTTCATTTCATCCACGTGTAAAGGACACAACAACAAACTATCGTTAAGCTCCTCATCATCTCTAGACAAAAACAACAACACTGTGAGATTTTCACCAAACACATCGGTCAGTCATCTACCAGACTCCTGGACTTCAGCCATGCTGTTTGTTGTGAAATGGTTTACTGAACAGTTGGTAAATACAGACTCCGCTTCCATCAAGTCTTTGATGAACAAATATTTTATGTTTGACTGAGGGATGTGAGTTTGTCAGGAATGAGACATTGTTTGACATCGTTTGCTGCAGTGAAGATTGAATTATTCTGACTCTCCTGGCAAAGAGAAGCAGCTTCAATGGGACATATATGAGAACAGGACTGCAACGGACTAATGCTTGTTCAGTCAAAAACAGTTAGGATGCAGCGCTCATTAGCAGCACAAGTGTTTTACTTGAACTCCATCACCCCGTTTTCACGTCTGTCTCCATGTATGTCACTTCATGTTTGCCCCCCTGAATCCACCCGTGGGAACTGAAACGATTGCTGTGATCCAACAGGAAGACAAATGTGTACTTCCTGCCTCTGTGTCCATTATTTGATCCACATTGCCCTCACCCACATCTCCCCACACGAGCCCCTCGCCTCGCCTCCCAACGTCTTCTTTTATTGAACCTGTCTTTTGTACTTCTTTGTCAAACTAACTGGGCTTCACAGCTTCTTTAATCAGGTGCGTCGTCGGACTGGCTCATCACCTGCATCTGGCTCATTCATGAGTTAACAGCAGATCACAACTAAAGAAAAGTCTGATGACGCAGAGGAGAGCACGAGGAGCTTGGGGCCACACGGAACAGACAGATTTTAACGGTCTGAACAGGACTGCTGCATCCTCCAAAAGAACCCAACGAAGCCCTTCTTCCCTCCACGGGCCGTTTTGGCAGATGCATGTGAATATCTGGAGGTCACAACATGTGAGTTTGTTTGCTTAGTCAGTAAATGTTGAACATGTGTTGACCTGCATCCTGGTGGGGGTCACTGACTTTCATTGTCACCCTGCTGCTCGTCTGTGTTTGTCACCAAACCCACAATGACATGTGAACGTGGAAGTTTAAAAAAGGACATTGACCTTGAAATAAAACAGGAACCAGGTAGGAGGGTCAGACAGAAACTGTCACAGCAGACAGATCTGCATTGCCCAACAACAGCGACCAACCAAAACCCGGCAAAGTTCACTCTCCCCCTAAGTATTCATTAACAGCACACTCATTCCAACAGGTCTGTGTATTTCTTTCATCAAGTCAAAGCTCCTGTGACATGTTTTCTCCAAAGTGTTACAAATCTTCCACATAATGTCATCAACACCGAAGCTTCCTAAAATGTGCTCACAAGTATTGTTATATTGACGGGTCATGTCGTGTTGTGTAGGTCACATGTCCAAAATACAATTCAATCAATCAATAAATAAGTAAATTCAGTTAAGTTAATTGATGATTCATAATATCTGCATCATCAATTCATTATTCTTACTATTATAGAATGCAACCAAATAATGATTCAATATTTTATTATAGTGAAGGTATGAATGAATGAAAGAATGAATATATATATATATATATATATATATATGGCAAATGGAAATGTAAAAATCTGAATTTCTGTATTCATCCCAGGTGACAACGGCTCCAGACAATCAAGAAACAGCGGTTACAGTTTAAAATAATAATAATATTAATAACAAAAACATTCTCTCAAATGTTCATGTATTTTTTGTAATGTGTAAAAAACAGTATTAAATAAAGTACATAAATGGTATGGTACTTTATTTAATACTGTTTTTTAGTAGTTATTATTACTAGGTATTACTGTGCATTTGATGATTTCGGGGGCATATAAGTCATCCTAAGAAATCTGGCCAAAGTCAAAGTAACTGAATTTAATCTCATTCTGTTTAAAGATTTGTGTTGCCTCAACACACATATTCAACTCTGTGCATATTTTACCAGTTTGTCGTGTTCTGGAGTGCTTTTACACGTTATCTTGACACGATAAGGTATCGCAACCACTGCACCTAGCAGGAGCTGTGTCCTGCTCCTTACTGTAAGTGGGGTGGCTCATATAGATAGCACTCCCTCTGACGCTGTACCAACCACTGTTTTTCTGAGCGTCAAGTCTGGTGACACTATTTGTTTCTGACAGAAAAACCCAGCAAAGCCGTAGCATTTCTCAAGGTCATCGAGCTCATTGTTTACCACATGGTGAGCAACACGCACTGCAGTGTTCAGTCCTCAGACACTTCCTCTGCCTCATCACAATACCGCAGCGCCCTCAACAAATGTTCCGTGTACATCTGTGTGCGTGTGTTTGCCGACAGTGGCCAGCTGTGAAATGAAAGCGGTGAAATTAGTCACCCTGTGAGTTATGTGAAAAGACTTTTGAACTATCAGTGTGTCCATCATACTGTGTGCTTCCTGTCACTGATACCGTCGTTAACTCATGATTATGCCGCGTATGTGGGGTTAAACTATGTTCAGCATTCAGCCTGTTCATGGTGGTCAGTATTTCTTTCCAGATGCAGATCATCCTGAACTCTGGTGAAGGGTTTCCAGGCTTTTCCTCTCCTCAGGGAGGTCTCTTTCTTCAGTAAACTTGATCTGCTGGTGTTGTTAGTAATACCCTCTATACCCCGCCATCACATACCTTTCACA
The DNA here is from genome assembly GCA_901007665.1 of Aeoliscus strigatus. Classification (NCBI taxonomy): domain Eukaryota; kingdom Metazoa; phylum Chordata; class Actinopteri; order Syngnathiformes; family Centriscidae; genus Aeoliscus; species Aeoliscus strigatus. Next base: position 6,894 of record CAAKHB010006937.1, read on the forward strand.
GACACGTGAAAGGTATGTGATGGCTGCTGCTGAAACACAGACATCGTGAGTTCCAGTATAGATATATTCAAAGGACAGACCTTTAATTAGTGTCAAACATCTTATTCCCAGGAAACATAATCAGCCTCATTTCATCTGACATGTTTTCATGTGTTGAAGGGACAGTGACGGACAGGAGCATCCACAGCTTGACATGAGAGCACCAGGTGGGATGAGGATATCTGGTATCTAGTTTGGATGTACAGATTGCCAAGACACTTTTATAGATCAGTTTGCCTCCTTTGAAGTTTAACAAACTGAGGGTTGTCACTAAACCTGCTTTCTGAAATGGCTCCATGAGGCCACTGAAAAAAAAAATCTAACAGCAAAATGAATAAAATCCCTTCAAACCCGTTATATAACGTCTGTGTGTGTTATCTAAGAACATGCAGCGGCATGTGCACCTTGAACCATCCATATTCACATTATAGCCTCTATAAAGGAGACTTGTCATCCTGCTAAGTGTCTCTCTTGAACCTCAACTATGTCACGTTTGTGAGTATGTAACATTCAAATAACAAAAATGTAGCAGCTTTGGCGAAAGCAATGAGGATCACTATACCTGGTCCGGCAGCTCTCAAATGAAAGTACTGCTGAAAGGGAAAAGGGGACGTGGTTGATGGACTTCAGACTGATGGTACGAGCTGCATGCCTCTTGCCATGTGGACCATAAAGTTACTTCACACCAGCTGGCAACTTCACATGTGATTATAAAACAATGCTGTAAAATGGAGGTCTGGTTCCAACCCAGATGACTGAGGACAATCAGAAACTTCTATGATTGATTAAGAGCTTTTATTGGTACATGTTTACTGTTTTATGGAGCTCACTACTATTGAATAGCAGAACTAAACAAGTTTGATGTTTACGAGGTACAGTATTGTTTTCCATGAAAAACAGCACTATACTGTAAGACTAAAACACAGACTTTTCCAATGTGGGATCTAAAGATGAAGGCATGTAATGAAAACACAAAGACATGAAGAGAGGCTCAAAGGGAGCGTTCCCCAGGCTGCTGCCTCATGGCTTTCAGAGTCAACATGTAACTTTTCAGCGGCCGACTGATAATCTGGATGTCCCACTGAACAGCCAACCAGCACCGGGCCCATGACAGAGACAATCCAGGCTTGCTTGTCAGTTGTCGGTTCTTGTGTGGTTTGAATCATCGGTGACAGAATGTGCTGACATACATGCTGAATCATTCATAAAGACGTGATGTTGTCATTTTTGATTGAAACTTTGAACTTATGATACGGTGTGTTTTATTGTACTGTGTAATTGTGGAGGAGTACAGTATAGTACAAGAAGAGCATATCGTTGTTACCGGTGGGAACAGTTGGTTATCGACATCCACACACACACACACACACACACACACACTCACAGTTGTCTGCCAAACAGTTGCATTCCATTGCTCTTCCCACATATGCTCTTTGGCTTATACTGTCTCAGCAGCCCAGACATGTCTGCGCTTGAGCACAGAAAACTAACATAAACAACCTTGAGTAAGCATTTTGACGGTTTCTGCTTCTAGGGTACTGGTGATTTAGTGAGAGTAAGGATGGAACTAAGATATGAACATGTCCTGTTGAGCAGCTCCATCTGGTCTGCTGGTTCTGAGAGCTCCTGTGTCATGTGTCATGTCTTTGATGGATCCATTGTGGTTTATCTTATTCAGGTGTATTTTAGTTTAATTACAATTACAATTGAGCTGTTTCATCTATTTTATCTAAACATATCTATGTGTGTCTACAGTTGTGTTTGAAACAAATGTTTGATTTCTGACTTCTGAAGAAGCGTCCATAGTAGGTAAATGTTAGTATTTGGGGCCTCCAATCAGGATTCTGTTCAGATGTAACCTGATTTACCACATTCAAAGATGTGGGCGGAGGACATCGCGGTTACACAACAAAGGATCCTAGGGACAAAAACCAGTTTGTTCAATGCAGGATAGCAGCATGCAAAACGGCATGAAGGATCCATTATCAAAGTATCTCCTGAGTCTCCATGTGTTGTCTGCAAAGATGACTTCCAAACTGAACTGCGATGACCAACAGGTTATTCAGATTTTGACTGGGCAGCTCACATCTTGAGGCATTGTGTAATTTACATTTGATTGAGCGTGTGCTCACTGTGTGTAAATGTGCCCTCCTGCATTCTCTAGAATGATCTTATACAGTGGGTGGAACAGGTTCTCAGTGTATCACTAATAGTGTGTTTTAAAGCTGATCAAGTCCTGATGGCTGATTGTGGGTTAGTAATTAAAGAATAAACAGAGATAATGATTTATGGTCCTGATAAATGTGAGATTATGTATTCGACATGTGTCTTCCTGTCCGTTTTCTTTGTTTACTCATAAGGATTGGTGAGAGCAACAGACTAAGCAAAAGCAGTTTACTGGTCTGATTGTATAGGTTTCCTTCCCACTGGGAACCACAGAAAGTCACACAACACATGAAACAATGGGCATGGGCATAGGAAATATTTCTTCACCCATTCCACATGGTCAGATCACTTCACACACCTACACAAGCTAAAAATATTTTGCTCCAAAAGGATGCCATGCAGGTTTCCTGAACAATCAGGAAGAGGATACTATAAACACACTGAACCGAGAAAAACAGGGATGGAAAGCAACAGTACAGTCTGAATTTATTTGACAGTGAAAATCAGTGCAGTCAGCATGATCAATGGCTGTAACAGAAATTATGTTATAAAACTTGGCTCCTCAGTGGCAAAGCACCAGGATTGGGTGAGATCCACCCTGGGTACCTTAAGTCCCTGGATGTTGTAGGGCTGTCGTGGCCGACACGTCTCTGCAGCAACCCATGGCAGAAGGAAACAGTGCCTCTGGACTGGCTCACCGGGGTGGTGGGGATCACACTCCTCAGCCTCCCTGGGAAAGTCTAATCCAGGGTACTGGAGAGGAGAATCGACTGATATTTTTAACCTCGGATGCAGGAGGAACAATGTGGTTTCTGTCCTGGCCGTGGAACCCTGAACCAGCTCTTTACCCTCTGCAGGGTGCTTGAGGGGTCATGGGAGTTTGCCCAACCAGTCCACATGTGTTTTGTGGACCTCGAGGCATCCTGTGGGAGATACTCCTGTATGGGATCAGGGGCCCTTTGCTAAGGGCTGTACGATCTCTATACGACAGAAGTAGGAGTTTGGTTCGCATTGCTGGCAGTAAGTCGGACCTGTTCTGAGTGCATGTTGGTCTCCGCCCTTTCTCTGTTCGTTGAACAGAATTTCTAGGTGTAGCTCAGGGCCAGAGGGGGTCCAGTTCGGGAGCCACTGGATTTCATCTCTGCTTTTTGCGGATGATGTGGTCCTGTTGGCTCCTTCGACCCAGTACCTTCAGTGTGTACTAGAGCGGTTCGCAGCCGAGTGTGAAGCAGCCGGGATGAGCATCAGCACGTCCAAGTCCTAGGCCATGGTTCTCAACCGGAAAAAGGTCGCTTGCCAGGAGGAGAGTCCCTGCCTGAAGGGGAGGAGTTTAAGTATCTTGGGGTCTTGTTAATGAGTGAGGGAAGAATGGAGCGTGAGATTGACAGGTGGATCGGCGCAGCGGCTGCAGTAATGCGGTCTCTGTACCGGTCCGTCGTGGTGAAGAAGGATTTACCAGTCAGTCTACATTCCTACCCTCACCTGTGGTCATGAACTCTAGACTGTGACCGGAAGAACAAGATCTCGGATACAAGCGCCCAAAACGAGTTTCCTTCGTAGGGTGGCGGAGCGCTCCCTTAGAGATAGGGTGAGGAGCTCACCCTATCTCTAAGGGCGCCCCTCCACATGGAGAGGAACCAGCTGAGGTGGCTCGGGCATCTGTATCGAATGCCCCCTGGACACCTCCCTAGGGAGGTATTCCAGGCATGTCCCCCCGGGAGGAGACCCTGGGGATGACCCAGGACATGCTGGAGTGACTATGTCACTCGGCTGGCCTTCGAACGCCTTGGGATCCTCCTGGAAGAGCTGGAGGAGGTGTCTGAGGAAAGGGAAGTCTGGATGTCCCTTGTCAGGCTGCTGCCCCCGTCACCTGGTTCCGGATAAGCGGTAGAAAATGGATGGATGGATGGAATTTACTTTGTACGTGTGCAACATATTCTCATGAACTGTTTTCTAAGATACTCCACAGTCTTCCATGCTTATTCCTGCACAAACTCAGACCGCTCTTTCTCTCGGCTGTATAATTACAGATTTTAACTGTGAATTGTGCCATTAAACCAGTATATTTGCTCTCGATGCACAACTACACACAAGAATCACACAGATTTTTCTTCTCTGTTGAACTTTAAGGATGTTTTGTCACCACTATTGTTCAGGCTAGGGGTCAAGGGACACTCGCTTTATCTGATGTTGAAGGTGGTGCGCTGGTTAGCACTGTTGCCTCATAGCAAGAAGGTCCCTGGTTCGCTTCCTAACCTGGGATCTTTCTGTGTGGAGTAGAATGTGCATGCTCTCCATGTGTCTGCGTGGGTTCACTCCGGCTTCCTCCCACCTCCAAAAAGCATGCTGAGGTTAATTGGTCACTCTAAATTGTCCTTAGGTGAGTGTGTGTGGTTGTCTGTCTCCCATGTGGCCCTGTGATGAGCTGGCAACTTGTCCAGGGTTTACCCCGCCTTTTGCCCGTTGACAGCTGGGATAGGCTCCAGCACACCCGCGACCCGTAACCGGATTAAGCGACAGAAAATGAATGAAGGTTGAAAAATACAATAAAAACATAGATGAGTGTTTTTAGAGACAGCCCTGTGTGGAATCAGGATGCTTGGATTACATGGGAAACAGATACAAATGTCATGCAGTAGGGTGCATGAAATGAAACAGCTTCTCCTATTGGACCATCACACGTTGACTCCTGCGGCTGAAAATATGACGTACATTTTTTCTCAGCATGCTGACCTAAATATTCTGGTTGATTAAGTTTGAAAAAAAATATTTTAACAGTAACTGCAGAGTTTGACCTCATCGTTAGCATTAGCATCACTAGATGAAGTTACCTGGAACTGCTTTCTTCTCCACTGCCCATTCAGTCTGCACGGCAAAAAACAGGATACACACCAAAGCAGGTTACTCAACTGAGAGTAATGAACATCTTTGGACAAGATTCCTAAAAATAACCTGACATAACCTGAAGTGGAAGTGAAGTGGCTGACAAAACATCTGATGTGTTTCCTGATGTCCTCTAAAAATCCATCCAAATGTCATTGTAATTCAAGCTTTTATAATATGCAATTGCCATGTACTCTGTGCTGTTGAACCACTGGAATCAATGGTTGTATAAAATGGCAAATGGAGCATTTCTACCTTAACGGCACTTGACAGTGCTTTACAATGTGTCCTTATTCACCCAGCCAGCTGTCACGCACCTTCACACACTGATGATGCAGCATCAGGAGCTGTTAAGGGTTTGGTGTCTTACTCAGGGACACACACACACACACACACACACACACACACACACCTCAGATGTCCGTCCAATCAGTGAAAGCATTCATTGTATGAAAAGACTGATTCATATGTTATAATAAAAATGCGATTTTTGGTCATCACATGAAACCTGTTCATGTCTGTCAACAGAGTATTATCTAGCAGTAATGATAACTTTGAAAATGCATGTGCATCAAAGAGAGCACCATGATCGATATCAGTATGTCTGTCCATGCGTGCAAATGTATGAGAGAAGAATGAGAAGAGGTTTTGCATTGTCATGTAGACAAGAAAAGTTCGGTTATGTAAGAACCTGTATGTGTCAGGCAGAGACACCAGCAGATCTCCATGCCAGCACCACGGAAACCAGCACTGCCAGCTGCATCAAAACATTTTGTCATGCGGTAACTTCCCTGAGAAGTCACAAAGGTATGAAGCAGGTCAGGCATCAGGAAAAAGAAATGATCTTGTCCTTAGTGAAAATATACCATTTTCAACTTCCTTGTATCATGTTCATGTTTGTATGCACATCACAGCCAATTTACTATGTGTATTAACGAGTCCTTTATGCTTATAACTTGATACATCACTCAATTTCAATTTTCAACAAACCAAAACGATTGAATGAAGGAACACATTTTATTCCAACAGTTTCCACAGTACACACAGAGCTGTTTACCTGTAAAGTCAAAGGATTTCATCAGTATTTCCTGCCTGGGATTCTGCAGCTGTTGAACTCAACTTAAACTGTGTTCATTGTCTTTTATTTATCACACACAGCTTCATGGGGGATTTGTTACAACAGGCTCCTGTACTTAACAAGGAAATAATTCACCTCTGGAGTTGCTCTTGAACAGCAGCAGCAAAAATGAAATCACAACTGCAGACCCCCCAGGGAAAAGAGCCGAAGGCGAGCAGAGGATTCTGTATGATGCAATGTCTAGTTGTCTTGCATGTCATGAATTCTCACAGCTGCTCAGATTGACCTCAGGTTAACAGCAGGGCTGAAATACTGTGAATGAAATCAATATGTTTCAAACTTTTCCTCATACTGTGTACAGTCCTGACTAACGTGCACTCTGTATTGCCAAAAGGTATTTGCTCACCTGCCTTGAGTGACACCCCATTCCTAATTCTTTCTCTTTCCCATTCTTTAATTTAATTCCCATTTTTATTTAATCCGTGCACCCTTGACAGCTTCACCTCCCTCATCCATGTCTTTATGGACCTTGTTTGGAACAGGAAGGGACCATCCTGAAACCGTTCCCACAAAGCAAGGAATTGTCCAAAATCTCTTGGTTTGCTGAAACGTTCAAGAGTTCATCTCACTGGAAGGAAGGGGCCGAAGGCTCCTTGAAAAACAACCCCACACCGTCACTTTATTAGGTCACCAACCAAACTTTACCCTCAGCAAAATGCAGTCAGACATGTACCGTTCAAACCCAGACTCATCCATCAGACTGCCAGATGGAGAAACGCACCTCCACCGCTCTGGAGTCCTGCGGCGGTGTGCTTTACACCACTTCACAGCACTGAATCCAGTCGCAGGTTCATCGCAGGGCCCCATAAGAGACAGACACTCACAGCGGACTCGCATTAACCTCCAAGGAAAGTATTTATTTATCTTATTGTGTTTGATCGCTGCTCCTCACATTCACATTCACACAACAGACGGTCATTCGTAAAACGCATCCTTCATTTGCACAATTGACACATTTGGATGAACACGATCTGTCCGAACACTTGGCCACACCTTCTTTTTGACATGTTAAACAAGTTATTGTATTTATGCAGAATACACAGCAGAGATGTACTTGTCTGTGCTGGCATTCTTTCAATAAATGAAACTGTGAATATATATAATTCAGATTCATTTGTATAAACATAGAACAGACTTTGGTCTGCAGGCAGAGAAGATGGCACTCCTAAAGTATTTCACTATTTATCATTTATTCATCATTCAAAGCATGTTTGCATTGAAATAGTTTTCAGTATTTCTAATACTCCACCATCTAAATGTAAAAAGTAAATATAAGAAGTTAATTGGAATGCATAGATGTGCAATATTCTCCAGTACTTGTGCCACTAACAAAGGTCAGTGTATTTATACTCATCCTAGCAATATTTTAAATGTATATCAATATGTAGCAGGATGATCTTCTGACTATCTGGGTTGCCGGTTTTCCTGCCTGCTACTCGCTCATTGCTGGCTCTCAACAGCCACTCGTGGCCAGAGTTCGGCTGAAAGGGCAGGTGACAGGCAGACAGTCGGCTCTGACAGGGGATTGCGATCCACCCACTTCCGGGTCATCTTCCGGGTCTGTTGTGCTCACTGGCTGCAGACTGGTCCGGTGCGGGTCCCGTCACGGATTCCTCCACCTGTACTCTCCTCCCGTGCAACATACGCCTCGAGGACGCTTGGTGGGATCCGCTGTAGGAGGCTCGCTCTGGGCTACAGTGGTTGGCCGAGTCCCATCAGAAACACTGCTGCTTTGCCTCTGGTGCTTTGCCTCCGGTGCTTTGCCTTAATTTGTTTTAATTGTGTGCTGCCTCGCCGCCGTTGTGTTCACCCACACAAGCCAGCTACCGGGGACGGTAGCACCGGCACTGGATGAACACCACTAACACGGACGGTTTTCTTTTCTTTCAGGCGGTGTAGCTGAGGGGGGTTTTCATTCTTTTCTGTGGTCTACCCGTCGTTACAGTTCCTACCATTGAGTTGGATGGTTATTGAACTATTTCTTTTTTTGGGGTTTGGTTAACTTTTGTCTCGTGTTGTTTTCCATTTTGTGTAGCTTGATTATTCTGTTATGTTGTCATTTCATCTCAGTTCTTTTGAGTCGTGTTGTCTTCAGTTGCATGTAGTTTGTGATAAATTCTGTTTTGTTATGGTTTGTAATAAAGTTATCTTGCGTTATTGTGGTTTGTGTCCATTTCATTTGGAATATTGAGTTCTTTGGTTTCTTTCTTTTGGGAGAATCTCCCCCCCAATTAATCCACTTTATCTTTTGTCCCCAGCAGCTGAAGGCCCCAAAGGTGGTGGAGTGGGTGTCGATGGTGGTGGGATTCCCTCCCTGTGTGCTGTGCTGTTCATCCCTCCCTGGCGTGGTCGTGTGCACTGTGGTGTGTGTGTGCGTGTGTGTGTATGTACAAGAGTTTGTAAGAGTGGGGTGACCTCTCCTCGGGCTCCCTACGACCCCCGGGGCCCGGTCCCACCTGGTAAGCCTCAGCTCTGAGTCGCCCCCCCCCTCTCGGAAGGCCAAGTGATTTTATTATTTTTAAGCCTGTTTTCAAATAAAGTATGTGTACCTGCCTTTCACTGTACTCCACTGTACTTTAATTCCCTGGGTGAAACTCCCAGGGTGGCGTTGTTGGACATGTCTGTCTAGAGGGCGGTGAAGGAGATCACTCACCCTCCTCATCCACAAATAGAAATGAGTACAAACTTCTAACATGATAATGATAATTATGGACATCATTAACCATAGCTACATGTAATATATTATTAACCGTGTGCATTCTCCATAGAATGACCACGTTAGTCAATAGACCACAGTCAAAACATCAGAGACACTCATGTGAGCAGAGTGCACAGCTGCAAGGTGCACGATTACAGCTATTAACGTGTGCAACCACGAATCCCGGAAAGAAGTGGACGGGAACCAGTGGCCCGGGGGACAGGTGAGGGGCTACCGGTGCACCTGTGCTCAGAAGCGGACGGACGGGGTGTGTGTGTGTGTGTGTGTGTGTGTGTGTGTGGGGGGGGGGGGGTTGTC
>CAAKHB010006937.1:20428-45428 GCA_901007665.1 Aeoliscus strigatus
ACCACCAGCTGCAGCGGTTGTCTGTCTCAGATCAGCTGCATGTCCCACCACATTCCCTCAGCATAGGATGTGTGAACCGTTGCAGTTGATGGGTCTTTGTGTCCTGGACATCCAACCATAAGGGAGGCTCATGTTCTGATCATCAGAGGATCAGATCATTTTCAGGGTCAGTGAGAGTCCGTGCATGCGTTTCTGTGGAGCTTCACATGATGTATGTGGAGGTGCAGAGGTGTGACCGGTCCCCCCAAGTGAGGTTTGGACTCTTTAATTTTAGGTTGATACAAACTCCGTTCCTACGTCCGTCATCTCAAAGGCCCGAGGGAGAAGTGTTTGTTCAGCAGACTCTTTGTGGTGGTAATTGTAGAGCAGAAACGTGACGCCTCTATTATTATTCAGGAATCAAACATCTTTCAGTAATGGAGGGGTTGATGTCAAGTCGCCAGACCCGAGGTGGGGGGTGCTTGTTCCTACCTGTTTGACTGTTGCGTCTGTGCAGTGTGTGTGTGTGTGTGTGTGTGTGTGTAGCGTACACAGGAAGTGGTCACGCTCTCAGTGAAGCTGAGCTGTATGATTCTGGACGTTTTCCGAGGTGACATCACACTGTGTTTGATCAACTTTAGAAACCTGTTCCCGTCGGGGCTTGTTTTTCAGATTCAGAGGAGGTTGTGTTCGTTCCTTGTAGCGTGGCCACCGTGCAGCTCTGTGCACACAGAGCAGTAAAGAAGTAACGTAGAGTGCATTGTGGTGTCACAGGTTCGTTAAGTGTTCTGATAGTCCACTTGCTGTTTGCTGCATGGAGCTGATTGTGAACTGATGGGTTCTTGTTAAAAGTTCATTCAATCTTCTGCAACAGAATGTTCACATCCTACACTCAGAAGGTTCCAGTACGTTTAAGGTTTTGTGTATATGTTTTTGTGTTGTTTGACAAACCTGGAGCTAAAACCAAAGTAAGAGATGTTAATCATGAAATGAACATGGTCCTCAGGCAGCCCGTTGTCCGTGACCTGTGTGACCTTCTCCTGGAGCTTTTCACAACCTTGACCCACATCTTCGCTTCCTCCTCAGGTAGTTTCTGACGCTGCAGGTCAAGGGGTCACGATCACCGGCAATAAGACCTTCAACAACTGGAACTGGCCAAATGCGGTCATCTTCGCTGCCACCGTCATCACCACCATCGGTAAGTACCGGAACGTTTCAACTGATCAACGAACATTTCCACTCGAATACACGTTTTGTGAGTGAATGAATGAATGCTTCTAAACGTCGAAGGTTATGGGAACATCGCCCCCAAAACGTGTGCAGGCCGTGTGTTCTGTATCTTCTACGGGCTGTTTGGCGTTCCTCTGTGTCTCACCTGGATCAGTGAGCTGGGGAAGTTCTTTGGTGGCAGAGCCAAGCACCTGGGCCAGTCTTTGACCAGGAGAGGGTTCTCACTGGTAGGTCGATGGTCTGTCTGTATCAAACCTCACTCACGGGCACGTTCTCGTCATGTCAGACACTTAACCCACCTCCTGTTGTGTTTCTCCTCCAGAGGAAGGCTCAGTTTACCTGCACAGCCATCTTTCTTCTGTGGGGTGTGCTGGTCCATTTAGTCCTCCCACCTTTTGTTTTCATGTCACAAGAGGGCTGGACGTACATCGAAGGCCTTTATTTCTCATTTGTCACCTTGACCACAATTGGTTTTGGGGATTTGGTAGCAGGTAGGTGAAGGAAGAGGTGCTCTTTATGGATGGGGGGGGGCTTGTTGAAGTAGTTTCCCTAAACCTGTCCTGTCCTTTCTGTTGTCTCAGGGGTGGAGCCGAACAAAGAGTACCCCACCCTGTACCGGTACTTTGTAGAGGTGTGGATTTACCTGGGCCTGGCCTGGCTCTCGTTGTTTTTCAACTGGAAGGTGCGAATGGTGGTGGAGGCCCACAAGGCGCTAAAGAAACGCCGCAAGCTGCGCAAACTTTCCCTGGAGGAGCTCCGGCACTACAAGGAGTCTCACAAAGCCGCTCTTCGCCTTCCCCCCACCCCCAATGATGTCAACATCTTCAGCTTCCTGTCCAAGAAGCAGGAAGGATACAACGATTTAATAAAACAGATCGGCTCTAAAACGGTCGGCACGGACAACGGCGGCACCGTCGGCAAATCTAAAGACATGACTCGGTCCAAGAGCTGCAACGAAGCCCCCGTGTTCAACGGCCACACCATCCTCAGTCTGGACCGCTCCCCACGCCACAAGAGACGCTACAGCTTCAGTGACCGCGTCACTGTCGCCTTCTCCAAGTCTAAGAACTATCTGCTGGGTTCAGACAGCGGGTCGCTGCTAGCTGAGGACCACGTGGAGGGGGACGCTGCACTCGACCACGACCGGGTGTCGGTGAACCAGCTCGACAAGGACGTCGTCCTTGAAAACGGAGGGGGGGGGGGCGGCGGCGGTCGACGGACATGGGATTCTAAAGATTTCCATCCCATCACGTTCCACACTGCAAACATATCTTTTATTGACGAGGAGAACTTTCTAGGCAATAACCTGGAGGAGGAGGACGACGATTCTAAGGCAAAGTTATCAATAACGACATGTGACGAAAACATGGAAACCAACTCCAAAGAGGAGCAGAGGTCTGAGTCTGGCTCCGTGTTCGACAGCGACGCTTCACAACACAGCCAGTCCTACGAGAAGCTTGTCGAAGAATACGCAAAGGAAGAGAATACCGACAGTTGAACTTCCAGTCAACGTCGACATTGACAAACGTGCTCCTGGGTCCTGACTCCAGAGCCAAGATCATTTCAGATGAATGTAGAGAACGTCCCACTGACTGAGAACCCTGGAACTCATCATTTCATACCAGATTCGTTTCAACATGAGACTGCAGCGTTTGCTCAGGACATGAAACGATCCAACCAAAGTTTTCTAGGCATAGTTTCATAAGAAATGAACATTTGATTTTCACATGCTTTTTCTTGAATATTCACCATATTGGTGTTTTTATATTTATTCCAATGAAGTTTGTCTCCCATTGCACATTTCCACCAGGTTCCAGTGGTTCGTCTGCTCCTGCACAGACTGTAAGAACTGAGCCAGACGACATGAAGGGGGGAACATGTGTCTTCAACATGTGTCCGAAGTCGCTTCCAGACAACGTTTTGTCAGAGATTGCTGTTGTTTTAACTTAAAGCAGGAGACGTGTCGCTGCACTCGAGGTCACCAGTGAGGCACAGCTGACCTCTGTCGACCTCCAACCACTCTGAGGTCATCTGGAATGAGAACCAGTCACTGTATGAGCAGAGACGTGGTAATGCCTACTGTGACCATGCAGCCAAGAACTCTTTTTTTTTTTTCTCCATGTTTCAAATATCCCTCTGAAAAGACTCAATCATCAAACGAAACTGTTGTGCTTTGCTGCTGGCAGCATATTTTGGTTCCTTACCATGGCAGCAGACAATGAGAAGTGAAACGGCAGCAATATTTAGACTTTTGTCTCCTCAGCACACTGACCACATGTTTACCATGTAAATATGGGCTGAAGGGCCGGTCGGCTGCCGGGGACACGGCCTCACTACTTGTTTGCTTTTGGGGGCTCGTACTGACATAAATGACTCAAGTGCAGCGTTTGACAGCCAGCCAAGGTCAACATGAGACAAATCATCATCTCTTGACGCAAGTTGTCGCTGAAGGCCAAAGTCAGCCGTGTTGTGATCTGTTTGTATACTCTGGGCTGTTCTGTTTCTGACAGCTCCTGCCCGTCCGCTGCCTCTTCCATATGAACGCAGAAACTTGAAACCGTGTTATTTCTGATAAGATTTCAGTCACATGGAGCTCTGGGAGGGGACTCAGAATTGAACCCCCATTGTGTATGCAGTAACTATTTTGTCTAATATTTGAAGTCTGTGACAAATCCACCGTCTGTGCCTGAGGAGAGGCTGATGAACACTGGGCTGTGAACGTGCCAGGCAGAGGGTGGAGTGGACAGCGTCTGCTGAATGTACTGAACGACGGCTCACTGAAGGTGAATGCTTTTACACTGGGTGTTTTGTTGTCTTGTCTTCACCCTTTTAGGTGTTTGGTCACATTATGCAGCCTTGGTACTTCAGGTCAGGAGTGAATTTCAAACATGTCCACCCATTGTCCTCTGTTTGCTCAGTTGTGAAACTTTGAAACATGTTTGTCTTTTTTTTTTAAAGTAAATTATTCATGTTTATAGACATTTGAATATGACTGCAAACAAACTGTATATTTCATGTAAAATAAACATTAAATTTGTTATAATTGCATTCACTCTTTTTAAGATTAAATATTTCATTTTCTACGATGCAGTGTACCTGTGTGTTGATTGTCCACTTTTACTGTGACACCAGTTAATTTCCCTTCTGGAGGCGACTACCCAGTTATAGTGTGTTTAACATTTGGCCTTTCGGGTCATCACAGACACACTGGCGTTATCACTGGTAGCAGTCCGGGGGCCCGTTCCAGAAACGGCGTTGATACAACCCCTGAGTGTGTTCACTGTGAAGTACAGGGAAACTGCTGACTATTTACTGTTAACATGTCAAGTGACAAATGATTAAACCTGCTTCCTGGAGCGGGCTCCTGGTTTCTGGGCCTTACTCAAAGACCACAGACGTGGATGGAAACACAGTGTTGCTAAACTGAAAAGATTTGATCTAGTATCACCAGAAACATTTGTTGGCCTGGTTTTGACTTTTTTTTTTTATTTGTGGCTTTGTATACTTAATGTTGAACCTACTCAGTGGGACTGCACAGCTGACATTTGTAGTAGTACTAATCCACAATGCCCTGTAATATATGAGGCTGGAGTCCCCATGTTTGTTGACAGTGGCACCTGGAATCACTCATGACTCCCACTCCAAGGTCATGTCGTCAAAGAAGCAAACCACACCAACAGAAAGTGCTGATAATGCAAATCTAGCTACAGTAAAAAGGCTGAAGACCTGCAGGCTATCAGCACTAGTTATCAACTTATCTCAATAGTTTGTTTTCAGTAAACGAGTGGAATGTGCTGCTGAATTTTAATAAGCGTCGCTCCAACGGTGCCGGGCCGTTCCTCTAAAGCCAGAAAGACATGAGATTAGTGGGAGCATTGAGTCAGCAAAACAATGAACACATAACCTTCAAATATGAGCAGATTAGAAATGGGCTTCATTGCACTTATCTGATCAATGTTTCACTAGAACTTTGTGAACCAAATGTGTTCAGATTTCAACTGAAAGCAAACTAGAGGGAATGTTGACTGGGAACATGCTGAAGGTGTCAGGAAACTGACCTGTCTTCTGCTACTGGTCACCTCCAGACATCGCTCATAATTGAACAACAATCTTAAGTTTTAGTTTACAGTTCAACACTTGATATAGAAAATCACTCTGCTCTAGTGGACGGAGCTAATGCAGTGTTGCATCTTTATTTCACAAGATGCACACATTCATGTTTATCACTGTCACGATTGTTTTTACATTTTTATGTGCAATGATTAAATACAACCTTGACTTAAGTGAAAAAATAAAATCACTTCTCAGTTTCGTGAGAAGTTGTGAAATGAAGATGTGGATGATGCCAGATGCAGCAACATTTCTCATTTGGACTTTGACCAGTGTCAGTTCCTCTCTGGCGCTGGCAGTCAGAGTGAATCATTCAGAGCCAGGACTGACATGTCGTGTCGTGGAGTTGGTTGTCTTATCTATATTTGGCTGTAGATGTGGACAGATGAGAGAGCCCTGTGTTGTCAGCAGTTATTATTCTGTGTGGTTGGGGAATTTCACAGCAGAGATGTGATAAAAGATAAAAGATCAGGAGACATTTGTGATCATACACCAGTGTTTTCAGTGTGTTGACTGATAACCCCTGGAAGTCTGCTCCACTTTAATATCTTATTCTCAAGCAGACACAAACAGCCTGCATATTGAAGACGTTAATTTTAAATTCTGTAGATGCTGCAACATATTAAGATATAAACAGACTTGGCTCGTTCACAAAATAATTATTTGCACACAAGCTGTGCAGCTTCAAATGCATCTCGACCTGATACGTTCAAGGACACTTCCCTGATATTTATGGTGTGTTTGAATGAATCAACTTTTCATGGAAGAATACACAGTGATCACTAAATGTCAAAATCGAGGTGGTAACTGAACCCTCGGCGTGATTAGCTGCTGACATTTTACACAGAAATAGTGAATGGCACAACACGACCATAAGTCGTCAGCCACCCGACACATTCATCCACCGCTCGATGCTGTGATGGAAAGAGACGAGCAGTGGCTCAACAGAATGAGTGGTTTGTTTCAGTTCCCCTTCATTTGAACCCCGATGATGTAGACACTGATTGAAATACTTGAAAATGAAACTTTCAACCCAGAGATTACTGGGAATCTTACAAGACTTTACAAGAATTCAAATTTTTTAATTTGAATTTATGTTCCCTGTTACAAGCCAGTTAAGTTACCATACATGGTTTCTTGACAGGTGAGGACATTTGCCGTTTTCCCAAAATATTCATAAACATTCATATACTTGTGTGTGTGTGAGAGAGATGAATGTGATCAAATGTGGTTTCTCACCCTATGAAGGGGTGTTAAAGGGTTAGAGTGAGTTTTAGAGACGTGCATGTGAATAGATCACAGCACCATAGTGTGACCAAGTGCTGTCATTACAGCCAAGTTCTCTCCCTGACCACCAGTGACCCTGGATGGTGTCTGTGTGTGTGTGTGTGTGTTTGTTGTGTTTAGGTTGCAGGGTTTGCCCTGTTGACCTGATAGACGTTTTGGCTTACAGAGCACAGGTGTCAAGTACGAGTGTGTGAGGCCCCCTCAGAGGGGAGAGGTATGATAGGCGTGTGAAGTACTTTGTAGCATTGACACTACTGACTATTTGGTTCTTTTTGTGATCAGACCGCAGTTTTTGCGGTGCTGCTGAACCCCTGAACACCACACACCTTTCCTCATGTAATGTTACATGTTCTTCTCAACAGTGCAGGTTTAACTTCGTCAAATCATGTCCAGTGGTGTGATAAGATGACCCATCATCATTTCCTTCAGTCTTTACCTGTCCACAGTCCGATACCAGTGACTCACAGGCAGAGTTGGAAGAGGTCGTACCATCTGTTTTTGTCTCGACACCTCCACCCTGAGACAGAGAGATACCATCTTGTTTCCAGTAAACAAAGGAAGGGGGGAATCAGATGGAGAGGTTTCTGTGCCCTGTGACGGACACAACAACAGTACTTCACACTGGAGTGGTGAGACGTGTGCTCCTGGAAAGAGTGGGAACGGAAAAGCCTCTGAGGAGCGTTTTAAAATGTGACCAGCAGCTTCCTCTGTTGACTTAAGCTGCTCCGTTCAAAGAGGGAAGGAAGTACTACAGTGTAACCTTTGACCCTTGAGGCCAAGAGAGTCTACCTGCCAAGATAGTTTTAACAACATATCACATCCTGGAGTTCTAGAACAATGTAACTATTAATTTGATTTAAAAGAAAAAAATACTGACTTATGAAAGTAATCATTGTTTAGTCAGTGTCGGCTGGAACCTCAGTGTCGTTCAACATTCATACAGTCAGGTTTATAGATTTGTTTTAATGTATACTTTAATGTATACGTATTTACCACTCTCACTCTCACTCAGTGTGTGTGTGTGTGTGTGTGTGTGTGTGTGTGTGGTTAGGTGCTCCTCTGAGATGAAATTCTGGATCCTGGAGGTAGTTTTTAAATTTGTCTAACATGTCAAGAAATGGAGAGTTAGAAGAGAAAGACGGGGGTAAAACAGTCAGAAGCTTTTGCGATCATGGATTAAAGCTTTTTATCATTTTGAAAAAATCACTTATTTGTCATAGTCCAGTCAGATTTTATTTATACTACACCAAATCACAACAGTTCTGCCATGATGCTCAGCAAACTAACAGTTCTAACACAAACCAACATTCACAGGAGCAGCTCTTAGCAACGGAGGAGATGAACAACTTCCTGCAACAGCCACAGAAAGCTTGGACAGGTCCAAGGCTACACATGGAAGGCCTTCTGCCTCGACCAGTTGGAACGAAACAAGGAGACAGAAGCAAGAAGACAGTGAGAGAGAGGTCGAGAGATGAAGGAAATGCGCAAGGATAGAGGAGCAGGAGCACACGCACTCACACAAATCGTCCATACTGACAACCCACAGATTGCACATTTGTTAATACATCGTGACCATCCTGGGTTCTTGTTAGGAAACTCAACTCTGTGCACCACTGGACTTAAGGAAAAGTCGCTCTTTATTATGCTCTGACACCAACAAACATATGAATGCAGGGAGGTCGTTACCCAAACACACACAACCTCAATCCTGGTGCCATGGTAACTGTCAGACAGACACACTGTAGCAAAACATGCTGGGAAACCTCACCACCGCCCTCCCCAACACCCTACACTATGAATCAGCTGTAGCATGTTTTTCGTGGTAATTTGTTTCCATTTTTTGGGGGAATGTATTTCTTCTAAGTAAAGAGCAACATAATTCCTTTCTTGAGAGCTCAATATAATGGAAGCAAACACAACCTTGTTTAGTGTAATCCAGTTTTACGTTGTTTGGGGTTGAGACACTGGGGGATCCTCCTGTCATTCGTCATATAGATGTTAAATCATTAGTTTGTCAATCAAAGACTTTGAGGCTGTTCAGACGAAAAGCTCATTCAGATCTGCTGGACATTGGAATCTATCTCCATAATCACCTGGACACAAATGGCTCCATGGAAACAAAATGATGCATCTGCAGTGAATTCAGGCTCCGTGGTGACTCCAGAGACAATCAGGAGACTGTTGAAAACACTGGATCCACGGGGAGTGCAGCTGAGAAAGAAATACCACTAAAAGAAGAATCAAATTACCAAGAAAAACACAAGAAAACGACGAAGAAAAACATTAAAAAACACGAAAAAAGGAAAAACTGTCCACGAAAAACAGAAGAAAATTACCACGAAAAATAAAAGAGACTTACCACGAAAAACATTAAAAAAAACACGAAAACAAGAGGAGAATTATCACGAAAAACATTTTTAAAAATACTCAATAAAGCAGTTGTGTTTCATTTGTCAAGTGAATGTAAGCCGCTTCCGGAAGTATGCGTCTGTATTCTGGCATTAAACCAATGTTAAACACGCTGTTTTCAAAATAAAAGACACACATCTCCCGCTCGTAATTTTACTTTGAAAGGATTGACTGAACTCTAACCCGGAAGTGGACAGATGTTATGATGCTAGTTGTGTGTCGTCAGTACGTCAGTCCAAGAACCGCAGTGTGATTTTGGAAAGAAAACACAGCTGTAGGTAGTTTTCACTGCGACCCAGCGGCCCTGTAAAGCAGCTGTCTTCGGGTTAGCAGTCACACTGCTAACCACTGTTAGCCAGGCTAACTGGTGGATTCCAGCTCCCATTCGGTCCTGACGGGACGGGAAAGAAATGTCCTGCAGCTTATTGGAGTTTTGTCGGCTCCAAGAGCTCAAAACGGTCAGGGACTACTTGTTCCAGAGCCAGAAAACCGAGGCAGTCGAGGACCAGAAGCAAACAGGTACCGGTATGTGTACGTGTCCGCCGCGTCTGACGACACACACCCAACGTCCGCTCATGTGTGCTAAGGAGCTAACGTAGCTGCTTCTAGAACCAAGGAACCGACCCACCAGTCACCTCTACATGTAGACATGTCTGCTTGGACAATGTTTTGGCTTCTGTCTTGATTGCACTGGACTTGTGAATGTGTTCATTTGCACGTTTCTGATCTGAATGACATGTCAGGTACCAACCTCCATCCACCGTGTGTGTTTTGATGCTCGTGGCATCTCAGCCACACACGTCTTACAAACTAAATGCTCAGCTGTGTTCCACTGCCTACTTCATTGCAGTGTCCTGTTACGTTCAGGCAGCTTGGTGTAGCCCAGAATGTCCAGTGGTCAGAGCAAGAGGAGCAATGAAACCAAATAATTGTTTCTTTTCATCACACTTTAAACCCCTTTTCATGTCTGCACAACTGGAAAGTGCATCTGAGATTGAAAGGGGAGCATGAACCTGTCCTTTGACTCATCCCAGTCAGACACCTGAGCGCTCATCACCTCAGTACCAGCAGATCTCACACCACAGGGAGATGTTCTTGGAGCTGTCACTCACTCAGCAAAGACATTGTCATTCACTGTCTCCTACTCTGGAATATCCTTGTGTGTGTGTGTGTGTGTGTCCTTTTTCTTTCTTTTCCCTTTATTCTTTTGAAGATTGACGTTAACAGTTCCTTGATTGATGCCAAATATTTACAATGATTCAATTTTTAATGTCAAATCCATCATTTTGTGTCTCTGTGGAGATGGCTGGGAGAGTCACTCATGTACAAACGATTCGTTGTGTGAGCTAAGAGTTACTTTATTGATCCTGTGAGGGAAATTCTTCTAAATAAGAAAATGTTCAGTTGACAGAGGAGCAGTGATGGACGGTGTCAGAGGTGAACCGTTGTAGAGGGAGATGGAGAAGTGTAGAGTTCTTTGTCACAGAAGAGCTGAATGAGCCTGTTGGAGGAGGAGCTTCACTGTCTCTGTAGTGTCATGACGGGTGTGAGCGGTGTCCATGATGGAGGTCCTCGCTGACTCAAGTGTCTCCAAACTGTCCAATCACCTGTCCGGTGGATGAGTCTGTTCATCCTGGTCTTTAGCTGTGATGCTGCTCCCCCAGGATTACACTGATTCCACAGACTGCTAGAAGATCTCCAGCATCCTGCTGCAAACATTGAAGGATCAGAGTTTCCTCAGAAAGGAGAGTCCTCTCATCCCCTTTTTATAAACAGCATCAGTGTGGTTCCTCCAGTCCAGTCTGATGTACTTGTCCACGTCTTCATCCATGATTGTTCTGGGTCTGGTAGCTGTCCTTCACCTCCTGCTGATGCGCATCTTGCTGATGGCTGTTTGATGGATGATTCCTGCTGCACCCCTCCACAAAGTGGTGGATCAGTCCCCTGTACTCCAACTCCTGCCCGTCCCTGACACACCCCGCCACTGCAGTGTCACCAGAGAACATCTGCAGGTGGACAGTCCCCTGAGGAGCTCCTGTGTTCCTGACACACCTCAGACAGTGAATGCATCAGCTCTCTTGTCCTGGCACATCTCCGTCTGTCTTCCTGGTGCACCTTCAATAATCTGCTGAAATCTATTCATGTCTGATTACAAAATATATGCAGTTAGCTCTGTGCAGAATATGGTAATAAGAGTGATCCACCATTCCATCACATCAGCAGTGAAACTCTCTATTGGAAGCATGTTGCATTCAGGAAAGTTCTCCTAAAACCCTCAAAGGACTTTCTTAATAATTACCTTTGTGACATGCACATACTATGTTCATACCATACCAGCCCGTTCCAATGCAGATACTGGAGACCAGTGACCTTCTGACCTTCTGTTGGACTGTTAGAAAACGACAGAGACATTCTAACATCACCCTGTGTCAGCTTGACATCACTGGCGAAATATGCTTCCAACTTTCTTTATGTCCTTCTTCTCCCCATGCATGCAGAGAATGAGCTGTCTTGGGATACCTCTGACTGGGAATCAGCATGGGATGGTGGTAACAGCAAAGATGAGGATGCGAATTCTGCCACTGTGGTGTGTTTTTTATGTCTATATCTCATTTTTCTCTAATTTTTTCCTCTGTGTTTACCTGCATGAATTGAAACTAGCCCTGTATACCTTGGTTAAGTAGTAAAATAGTTGTTATTGAGCTATCATTTGTTGAATTGTTTATGATGATGATGATTAACTGACATTAACTAGCAGGGACTTGTATTTTAGGATGGGGCAGAATATATTTTAAGTTTAAAACAATTGTGGATAATGAGCAGGACAGCTAGCAGCTGAAAAGGAGTCTACCGTGAAGCAGACGTGTTGCAGTTCTCATTTCGTCCCACCTCCCGTCCTCTCTGCTCTGCAGGTGGAGGCGGAGGCAGTGGAGCAGACTGGACCCTGGCTGCACGACTGCATCGTGTCCCTGTCCCCTTGCTCAGATCTGCTAGTCGTGGCCCGTGAACAAAAAGCAGTCTTTCTCTCAGGTCAGACACTCACACATGATGGACACTCACCAGCCTGTGTTCACACTGGAGTGATGTGTTGTGAACTGGTCCCTGCAGCTAAGTGGCGAACAGATGACAACGGCAGAGAGGAGATGACCCTGGCTGTGTCCTGGACTGGAGCCCTCAGCACTGATGAAGGGTGAGTGTCACTTAAACATACTGGAATTAAAGAAGGTGACATTAACTGGACTGGAATGAAAGTAAACTTCAGTGTGACAGTGACAAGAACGTCACTCAAGGAAAACAAGCAGGATGAGATGTTCTTGACAGACGTGGATGTGACGCGGACATTCTGTGTTGTGTGTATTTTCCTCGCTGCAGAGAGTGTGTGAGCAGCTCCATCTGTGTCCCACTGGCAAGTCAGAAAAGGTAAAGTAGTTTCCAGTTTGTGTGACAGCAGCTGGATGTACCGTGTGTGTGTGTGTGTGTTTGTAGGAGCTCCACAGGGCGTCCCGACTGGACCTGTGTGGTCGTGGGTTTCACTTCTGGCTACGTTCGCTTCTACACAGAGGTACACGTCTTACTCTCTATTTACCATGTGGTGCAGCAGGAAATTTAAAAGTGATGCTTTCTGTCAGAATGGGGTTCTGCTCCTGGCCCAATTGCTGCATGAGGACCCAGTTTTAAGGCTGAAATGTCGCACATATGAGATCCCTCGTCATCCTGGAGTCAGTGAGCAGGTAGCAGCTGTGTATTCTGTGTATCTCTATGTTATCAGTCAGATTCTTTCTTCTCTGAACGTTGTCATGTTATTGTCTTATTTGATCCCAGCATGAGGAGTTGAGTATCCTCTACCCGGCGGCGCTGGTCACCATAGATGGCTTTAGCCTCTTTCAGTCTCTGCGCGCGTGTCGGAACCAGGTGGCAAGAGGTACGGCTGCACGTGTGTGTGTGTGTGTGTGTGTGTGTGTGTGTTAGGGTGAATGCATCTGTCCTGAGCATCGTACAGTGTTGTGAAGTTAATAAAGGGTTCTAGTGTTGTCTTAGCTTGTTGCAGTGTGTTAATAAAGCTTTCCTTCTCTGACTGAGTGGATGAAGAGTGTTTGCCACCAGTCATGTACGAAGAAGCCACCTCGTTGCTGTTTAGACACACATGTTTGAATGGCCTGATTCCTTTGCAGATAACATAACCATCGTCAGAAATGACGTCCAAAGAAAAACCATCATATTTTCCACTAAGGGTAAATTCACCAATAAATGAAAGCTACATTTTGAACCCTTTTAACATACAGGCCAAGTTGGAGATTTTTCTTTTTTTTTTTTTTTTTTGCCGTAGATAAAGCTCATCTTTACTTCAATGATTGAAAGTCTGTTTAATAAGTGTGGTCAAATTCTCACAGTGGATGAAAACTTGTGATCTGTTGGATGTGTGGAATAATTATCAAAGAATTCTGAGAGTGGCAATGCTTGACACAGTTAATGGACAGCGGAGCAGTTCACTTCAATCCAAGTCATACCCACTAGCTATAAGTGGTAAGTGCATAATGAAATCTCTTGTTTTGCTGCCTACGTCATGGACTGTCGCCGCCCTCCCTCTGTTCTCGTCACCTCTGGTAACCTAGCTGCAGCAGCTGGTAGCGATGTGATCCAGCCTCCTCCTCTGGCCTATAAAAAATGGGGTCTACAAGACATGGACACTATTGTGGACCACAGCAGTGTTGGTAAGACTGTTTTTGTTTTGAATGTCTTTTGTTGTCATTGTATGTGTGTGATGTTAAACATATTTACTATGTTTAATATATTTGTTTCAGTCCATGTTAAACAGGCATCCATGATACATTTTAAGACAGCTACAAACACTACGTAACTGATCACGCCACCCCCCCACCTCTGTCCATGAAAGGCCAGAATATTTACAGCTCCAACAGATGTGTTGTCATGATCATCTGACTTGTTTCCTGCTTGATTCCGTTGTGTTAGGCGGTGTTGTGTGGCTGCATGCTGCCACACTCAACACTAAGTTTTGATCCGCCGTGTGCTCGTGTGCCGCCCCAGGACTTCTGGCCCTCAGTGTGTTCCTGCACATGACCGTCGTCTCTGCTCTTCGCTCCACATAGGCGTCATGACACTGAGTGTGTTTGACCAGCTGAAGAATGCATCTATCCTGGGAGGGTTTAAAGCGTCAGTCAAGGGCAGCCCCCCCGCAATGAGCCAGTACGTCACTGTGGGAGGGGGGCCGTTCACCGGGTTTTACTATGCTGTAGAGGTGAGTGAGTGAGTGAAAACAGGAGTCCAACTCCAACCACACTACCCACAATGCAACTGACGGGTGCAGTAGACGTGTTGTCTTGTGTCTGTGTCGTCCTCAGGGAAGCTCCCAGCCTCTCCTGTCCCATGTGGCTCTTGCTGTGGCCAGTAAACTTACCTCAGCCCTCTTCAGTGCTGCCAGGTGGGGGAGCACAAATAAAACCAACACTCTCTGGGGGAAAATACTAGTTTAGAGCTTTAATGCACAATGTCGTCACAGCAATGGCTGCACCAAATTGCAGTGAGCCAGAGAAGCTACACAAGCTACTCTCTGGTTGCTCTGTCCGGCTGTTTTTGACGTTCCCACCAGCCACCAACACAGAGAAGTCTGGACCAAGGTGTCATTTAGAGCATATCAGCCATGTAAAATCAGCTTGAGATGAGGAATAAAGAGTAAACTGTTGCTGTGTCCCTATTGCCCGTATTTAAAAATGGTGGTTGATTCTGGTGTGACAGTCGTGACCAATCAGAGGTCGGTAGTACACATGTCATATTTTAGTATGCTCAGCTTGGACATTCGTTTCCCCCTTTTGTGGCATCTTTCATCCAGTTTCTCTCTCTGCTTGTCTTTCACCCAGTGGATGGTTGGGTTGGAACAAGAACAAGAGTGAAGAGGAGGCTGTTCAGAAGCAGAAGCCAAAGGTGGAGCCTGCCACACCCTTAGTGATCAGGTACCAGCCATCACAACTCTTTGATTGACGTGAACAAAGTCTGGTCAAGTCGGGTCATGTGTTTCCTTTATCCAGTGTTCTTAAACACCACTTCCCTCCTCCAGATATGGTCTCCCAGACTCTCGTCGCCATGGCGAGTCCATTTGTCTATCACCCTGCAACACGCTAGCTGGAGTAACAGATGACTTTGGTCGAGTCACGTTGCTGGACTTAGCCAGGGGGATCGCCATCCGTATGTGGAAAGGTGAGGAGTGAAAACTAGGCTGAAGGTGGCTGGCCCTGAAAGAAAAAAAAACATATTCTATATTCTGTCATAAACATTTTATATACTCTATGTAACCCAGTGACCTGATCCCATCAGATCTACAAACATATGAACCTCCAGTTGTATCTGATTCACCATCTGATTGTCAACAGTTAGTGGTTGTTTAAAGTCTCATATCAACATCTTTACACAAACTGAAGAACACAAAAAGAACATTTAATTTAAAAAACGTTATTATTGCCTGAACTTTACTTATAAATAAGTCTTATGAACAAAAGCATCAGAACCTGCTTAGTAGAAGCATCGTCCCTCAGTCTTAAAGTCTCTCTGTCCCCATGGACACCTCCTTCTTCCACTGAAAGTCCAGTTTATAACATGGTTTGAGTTTAGATGTGTAATCTTCCATTTGTAAAGTAAAAACAAATGATGCTG
This sequence comes from Aeoliscus strigatus, assembly GCA_901007665.1. NCBI lineage: Eukaryota > Metazoa > Chordata > Actinopteri > Syngnathiformes > Centriscidae > Aeoliscus > Aeoliscus strigatus. The sequence continues at coordinate 36,110 of CAAKHB010006937.1, forward strand.
ACTGGACTCACTGACTGTAGACTGGAGCTGCTGTCACTGGTTCTGACTGAGGAGCAGTTACAGTAACACATGAAATGAATATCTTTGTGTTAAAATGAAACTTGAAGCATTTATAGACATCAGCGTTTGATTAGCAAACGGAAGTACAAAACCAAGGTGTTGTCCTATCCATGTTTCTGATGATGACTTGTAGATAAATCATTGCAATTCATCTTGACTTCAGGTTATCGAGATGCTCAGCTGGCTTGGCTGCAGGTTCCAGAGGAGAGGGCCGATCGAGACTTCTCCCCCTCAGGATCCCTACCCAGACGCCACGCACTTTTCCTGGTCATCTATGCTCCGCGTAGGGGAATCCTAGAGGTGTGGGCGATGCAGCACGGGCCTCGTGTCGGAGCCTTCACTGTGGGAAAGCACTGCAGGTATGAACAACAGGCTCCCACAAGGACGCTGGTAACCACTACGTCAAAGACCAAAGACGACGAGTGCAGCACATCCAGATACACGATGCACTGTAACAGGTTCTCATTTGTGTTTTGTCAGGCTGCTGTATGCTGGCTACCGTCTGATGGGGGTGAACAGTGTCACCAGTCACGGCTGGCAGCTCCACACCCAACAAGTGTGTCTGCTGGATCCCATCACAGGAGCACTGAGAACCGTCAACATTCCCTTCCACCTGGCCCTCAGGTCAGAGATCACACAGGACAGGATCCTAATTAGGATCGCCTTGTATGCAGTTCTACAAAAGAATCCTGCTGCCACCTCAAGCAAACAACAAAAATCTGTAAGGAGACATGAATCTCGATTACAAATTACTATCACAGGATTGGGAATTATTATTATCATAGAATCCCAAGATACATGTCACAGAATTATGAGATGTTGCTGCAGACACACTTAAAAAGCAAACATGGCTCATTTGCACAATTTAATAAAAAGTTTGACTCCATGCGTAGGTTGAAACATGGTGAATATTCTACAGTTGAGCACAGTGGACGAAATCGGGATGAGTATGAACACTGACAAGAATATGAAAACGAATGGGGCTGTGTAGAAGGATGAATCTACGGAAGCCTCTAGAGTCGGACAGATGGTGATGGTATTGGCCCCAGGACAAGGTGATACGGATCTTGGAATTCTGTGACAGTGTCATGACATTCGGCCATGCGTATCGCCTTATTGATTGTTTTTAATTTTTCTGAGGTGGCAGCATGACGCTCCGGTACAGTTCTACAATCCATCACATACATCATCACACACACAAAAAGATGAATAGACACTCCAACCTCCTGGGGAAAACTGCTTCCTGTGTTTTTTGAAGTGTGAATTCCTCTGACGCACACATATTGATATAGAAGTGTTAAAGTGTGCTCCGTGGTACGACGAGTTGACCTGTGACTGTCACGTCAGCTCTCTGACTCTGTCTCTGTTTCAGTGACAAGAAAAGTGAGCAGGCCAAAGACATGCACCTGTTAAAGAGACTGACGACCCTACTCAGGAGCAGAGATCTGCAGCGCGGTAAGATGCACCGATGATGTAAAACACACAACAAAACATGACCAAGATGGAACATTCATCACGACACGTGCAGAACAGGACTTTAATGTCCATTTGTATTCCAAGGTGTCTAAACCACTGTTTTTTGCACACCATCACATCACCATGTGTGGTGACATGTCATAAAGCGGAACAGCACAACAAACCCAAAGGAGAACTCAGCTGTCCCTGTCGGTGAATTTCCCCAACACGCCCTGGGCCTGGCAGTAGTAATACCCTAGATACCAGGACCATTTTTGATGCAGCTGTCCCAGGATGTGCAACAAAAGCAGATGTTGATGTGTTGGAGACTTGAGGAATGGCCTTTTTGGACAATATTGTTTGATGTTGTATTTACTACAAGTGCATCTGAATATATGGTCGTGGTGGTACTTCAAAGGGAAAAACAGTCAGAAGTCATTAGAATGTTTCACAAATATGTATCAAAGAACATGTGTTTGCAGTCAGATTGACTATAACTACTGCTACAGAAATACTCTATTATCATCTTCAGTATACATATATATTTCATCTTCAATCATTTGGGTTAACAGAACATTTTGCTATAACAGGAAACAATATTCATGGTCACAGTTTGAGGTACTAGTGTCTAATACACAACAAAGTTGAGAACGTAGCGGAGTCCAACGTCCATGTGTTTGTGGAGGGTTTGAGTGCTACATGCTGACTCAGCTAGATGTGGATGTGTCAAGGAGGAGGCGCCGTTCATTCAACAAATGTTTTAAATGCCTTCAGTTACAGCACCCTGATGAATTGTACAATGTGAATATGTAAATGTGAATGACCCCTGTGACTTTCTGTTTGTTTGTTTTTTTTCTCGTAGACATTTTGGAGAGCGAAGCCAAAGGTGTGCTGCTGGATATCAAACACCCGGCCATTAGGAAGCAGGTACAGACGTTCACATGGGAACCGATTCCGTCGGATGTCAGTACACATTCATTTCTGAATCTACTTTTTGGTTTTGCCTTTAGGCTTTGGAGTCCCTGCTGTCCAATAAAAACACCCCCGTCTCATGTCTTACGAACGTCACACGTGCCTTGTTGAGCAGCCTGCAGCAGCAAGGTGCAGTAGTAACTCACTCTGGATCCATTTGTCAGTGATAGTAACAGCTGTGTGTGTCCCTGTGGGGCCTTTTAACGTCAACAGCTGACTTCATCAACGGTGTTTTGAAGCATTCATCCAGTGTGAGCTGAAGGATTCCTTTTTTTTTTACGTTGCAGACCCTGAAGAAGTGGATCCGGTGTTACTGCAGCTCTGCTCTTCACAGATGAAACTGCTGCAGCTCTACACAGACATCCAGCAGCTGCATTCTTGTGCCCACACAGAGAACAGCTCTGAGGCTGTGAGACATCTATGTGATGATTGACACGTGGTGCACACGAACACTGTCAGTGTACCTGTACAGTTCACCTTGATCTTTGTCCTTCATCCCCAGCTGGACTCATTTGAGGGTATGGAGGAGGACTTGACCCGTTTGGGCCCCACCCTGCGAAGCTATGCCCAGCTCACCTCCAGACCCAGCGTTTCCTTCGCCCAAGACTCCCCCGACACCCCCCTGCCGGCCCGAGCTTTCCTGTCCCACATGGAGTTTTCTGAGGACGGGCAGTTGAGGATGATCCGTGGATCTGAGCCCGAGTGGAATCAGCTGGGTACTAATCATATTAATGAGGGATCAGTCAGACAGTCTGTATCTGTATCTGACATCATACCCTGGTAGGGGGTGGGGGTGGGGGTGGGGGTCAACTACGGTAAACAGACCCCCCAGGGTCGACTGACCCTCGGATTAGTGAACGAGCTGTTCAGCCTCCAGAGCTAATGACGCCCAAAGGGACATAAATACACACGCACATAGAGTTTGGAGGTTCTGGAAGTATTTGGACATAACATGTTTGTCCTAATTTGAGCCCACAATGGACAGTGGACATAATCTTCTATCTGCTGCGGTCATGGTCCAACCTCTGCACTGAGGTGGTGACTGAAGTCCTGTGTGTTCTGTGCAGGGACCTTCGTCTTCTGGGGTTGTCTGTGTGGAAAGAGTCCTCCACAGAAAGTGTGTGACATGCTCCAGAAGGCTGGCTTCAGTCCACAGCAGCTGCTGGTAAAGTGACGGAATATGTCAAGAGATGACTTGACTGGTGAAGAGGGTGAGGAGTGTTCTTTTCAATCTACTCTGTGGTCTTTCTCTCAGTCTCTGTTGCTCAGTGTGTGGCTGCAAAGGGAGAGGGAGGTGCTCCAGAAACCAGAGGAGAGTGTCAGAAAGCTCCACGTACTGCTCGTCATTCTCAGCAACATAAAAGGTGTTTGTCTGTTGGTGTTGTCTTCATCTGTCACACAAATGTCAAACATCAAAGAGCGTCCGTGTCCCTCCTTTGACCAGGTGCAATAGAGGACTCGTGGGACCCTCAGTCCGTCTCCCCCTGGTGGCAGCAGGTCCGCTCCACATGCGTCCAGTCCCACAACGCTGCAGCTGCTCTGCTGGCTGCCTCTGTCGCTCATCGTGCTGCCAAGGCCAGCATCGCCAGCCGAGCAGACATCAAGGTAGACGAGTCTCTTGTCCTTGTCGGACTGTTGGGTTCACACACACCGAAGAGAATTCTAGAACAGAGGGGAGCCAGCTCTGAAGAAACCAACCACAGCTTGGTCTTTGTTTGCTCTGGAGAACCCTTCCAAAGTGTACATGTAAAGACCATCTAATATCCATATCCATGTCTGCATGCACAGTACATGGTAACACAGGATGTGAGGAGGTCAAAGGTCAGAGGCAGACCCCAGCAGGGCTTCCTGGGAGTGTCACAGCATCGTCTTGGGTCGTGTGTGTCAGTTGCAGTCGGAGTGGGAAGCAGTGTCACTGGAGCTGGAGCAGTGGGTGGTGTGTGTCCACCAGCTGGAGGACGTCCTCGTGCTGCAGACTCTGTTGTTGGTGCCCCCTCCTGTCGGACCAGTAGGGGGTGCTGCCACGCAGTGCTCCATCAAAGCGCTGCTGGACGGAGGCACAGGTACTTAGACCAGGGGCATCTAATGGACTGAAACGGAGTGAGCTGTGATGGTTTGTTGTCTCCTCTTGTATTGTCAGGTGGTGTAACAGACAGTGTGGCCAAGTGGGTGTTCAGACACAACCTGGCTCCTGACACGTTGAAGGAAATGATCCAGAGGACAAAAGATGGAGAGGACAAACCTGACGAGACAGGAACGGAAGAGGAAACGTCTGACCAAGGAAAAAGCCACGAGGACGTAGACAGACGAGCAGGTCAGGACAAGTAGACAGACAGACAGGTCAGGACAAGTAGACAGACAGACAGGTCAGGACATGTAGACAGACAGGTCAGGACAAGTCAGGACAAGTAGACCGACAGACAGGTCAGGACAAGTAGACCGACAGACAGGTCGGGACAAGTCAGGACAAGTAGACAAGTACATAGACAGACAGGTCGGGACAAGTAGACAGACAGACAGGTCAGGACAAGTAGACAGACAGGTCAGGACAAGTCAGGACAAGTAGACCGACAGACAGGTCGGGACAAGTCAGGACAAGTAGACAAGTAGACAGACAGACAGGTCAGGACAAGTAGACAAGTAGACAGACAGACAGACAGGTCAGGACAAGTAGACAGACAGACAGGTCAGGACAAGTAGACAGACAGACAGGTCAGGACAAGTAGACAGACAGACAGACAGGTCGGGACAAGTAGACAGACAAACAGACAGACAGGTCGGGACAAGTAGACAGACAAACAGACAGACAGGTCGGGACAAGTAGACAGACAGACAGGTCAGGACAAGTAGACAGACAGACAGGTCAGGACAAGTAGACGGACAGACAGACAGACCTCTCTCTGACCTTTGACCTCGTGTTCTCTGACGTCATCAGGCTGTCGTCTTCTTCCCCCTCAGATCTGTTGCTTTCAGTGTGCCGGCGCTTTCCCCACTCTCTGTCCCCCGACCTGCTGTCGGCCCACTGCTGCTGGGAGTTTGTGGTTCAGTGGAACAAAGACCCTGAGGTGCTCACACATACGAGTTGTGTTTGGTCCGTTTCGATCGGTGTTGTGACCTTCTGACTGTAGTCTCAGATGTTTCATGACCTGATGAATGTGAAAAGAACCTGGTTCCCTCTGTCTGTCTCTCAGGAGAGTTCCTACCTGTGTCGAGCTGTGGAACATCTCAAGCTCGTCTCCAGTCCACACATCCAGCTGGGTGAGGGACTCATGGTGCATTCGTGTGCAGTCGTAGCCGTGTGACGTCAGGGTCCGTCAGGGTCCGTCAGGGTCCAACAGGGTCTGTCAGGGTCTGTGAAGGTCCGTCAGGGTCCGTCAGGGTCCGTCAGGTTCCGTCGGGTTCCGTCGGGTTCCGTCAGGTTCCGTCAGGTTCAGACAGGGTCCAACAGGGTCCGTCAGGGTCCGTCAGGGTCCAACAGGGTCTGTCAGGGTCTGTGAAGGTCCGTCAGGGTCCGACAGGTTCCGACAGGTTCCGTCAGGTTCAGACAGGGTCCGACAGGTTCCGACAGGTTCCGTCAGGGTCTGTGAAGGTCCGTCAGGTTCCGACAGGTTCCGTCAGGTTCCGTCAGGTTCCGACAGGTTCCGACAGGTTCCGTCAGGTTCCGACAGGTTCCGTCAGGTTCCGACAGGTTCCGACAGGTTCCGACAGGTTCCGACAGGTTCCGTCAGGTTCCGTCAGGTTCCGTCAGGTTCCAACAGGTTCCGACAGGTTCAGACAGGTCCAACAGGTTCCGTCAGGTTCCGACAGGTTCCGACAGGTTCCGTCAGGTTCCGTCAGGTTCCGTCAGGGTCCGACAGGTTCCGTCAGGTTCCGACAGGTTCCGACAGGTTCCGTCAGGTTCCGACAGGTTCCGACAGGTTCCGTCAGGGTCCGACAGGTTCCGTCAGGTTCCGACAGGTTCCGACAGGTTCCGTCAGGTTCCGACAGGGTCCGACAGGTTCCGACAGGTTCAGACAGGTTCCGTCAGGTTCCAACAGGTTCCGTCAGGGTCCGACAGGTTCCGACAGGTTCCGACAGCAGCAGTGACTCTTGTGTTCCTCCCAGGTGTGTGTGTGATGATGTGGAGTACGTTTGTGGTCAAACGTCTGTCGTCTGCAGCCTTCCTCTTGGAGAAGGTAACCACACCCAGTCACGTCCACCTGTTGAGTCAGAGCTGTTACTAAAACTGTTTGTTTTGCTTTTCCAAGGTGGGAAAAGCAGCCAAAGATCGCTTATGTCGACGAGTAAGTACGACAGGACAAAGTGATGGAAGCGTCGTAGACTTCGACAGGATGGAATGTGTGTTTGTGTGCAGGATGTCGGAATGGGAGACAAAGCCCTGACGGCGTTCCTGGGCTGCTGCGTCCAGCTGCTGCAGATCCTCATGGAGGTGAAGGATCAGGGCCCTTTGTCTTTTCTCTATCACTCTGTAAGTTGAGCCGAATCCAGAAGGAAGCATGAAGGACGGCCTGTGGCTCGGTGTGGACAGGGACTGAGGCTCCTCTTGATTTGTACATGAAGGAAGACGACATTATTCAGAAGTTTGGAAGTTTGGAATTAAAATGTGTGAGATCTTGTAAGATCTGTATCCGCATACTGAGAAAACCTGAACAAATGTGATTTTAAACATGAACTCGTCCGGCACCAGACGATACCCCGCGCCGGGTTCACGACCTACATCGATTGTTTGTGACGTCAGAACCACGTCTCTGTCCGTCTGACGGTTTTCCCTCACGCGCACTTTTACTTTTTTCCTCGTGCCCACAAAACAGCTGTTCTCTTAAACGACAAACATCCCGATCTCATCCGCTGACAGGAAGTGACCGACAGCACAAACCTTGTCACCATCTCCTCCCTCCAGGCTGACTCTGCGGTGGAGGAGCTTCCTCCTCCTGAGCTGTCTGTGGAGGAGGCGTGGTCTACCGCAGAGGGCCCCGCCTCCATCGCCGAACTGGCCCTGGAGCAGAAAGGCGTCCACTTCCCTCTGGTGCAGCACCACTGCCTGTTGGCCTCGCTGCTTCACGCTGCCATGACCTTCAGCCTGAAGGTCAAACCTCTCAGCCTGTTTGACAGCAAGGTGAGGAACCAGTGGTGTTCTGATCTCACGCCCCCTGGATGTCCTGTTGTATCCGGTCTGACAGACGGCGGCGTTTGTTTCAGGGTAAGAACGCGTTCTTCAGGGATCTGACGAGCATTCAGCTGATGCCCAGTGGAGACATGGACCCGGGTCTGGTGTCAGCGAGACAAGAGGTGAGAGGACGACACGTCGAACGTGAGGAGGACGGTCCACATGTGGATAACCTTTGTCCTGCATCAGTTCCTCCTGCGGGTGTTGACGGGTTGGGTCCAGGCTATCGACGACCCCTCCTGTGGGCCCAGGGCTCCCTGGTGGCCTTCGCTGTGTCTGGAGCTGGGCTCCCTGCTCCAGGTCAACCCGGACATCCTTCGCCGGCACCTGGTCTGTGAGCTGTACAGCCAGGGTCTTGACCCGCAGGCTGAAGAGGTGATGTCACCGACGTTCCAGAGTCAGAAGCTCCAGGCGTCAACTGACCCTTGCGGCGTCCATCTTGCCCCACAGGTGATGCTAGAGGTGGAGGACAAGGAGGTTCTGGGCTCTCAGCTCCTGGTGTTGACTGGCCAGAGGTTGAGCTACTCGTTGCTCCACAGCCAGAGCCAGACGCAGGCTGCTATGGAGCTGCTGGCGCGCCTGCCCCCAACGCTCTGCACATGGCTGAAGGCGATGGTGAGAACCCAACACAGTTGCCTCTGGCGACAGCTTGCCGTTCTTTCGTTCCATGTCCACCACATGCAGAGAAGAATTCTCAACTCAACATGTGACCTTGTGCTGGTGTGCTGACTCCACACTCTGGTTTCCAACTTGTCCTCTGTCACTGCAGGACCCCAGTGAACTGCGCTGCCCCCTGGTGCCTCTGTCACAGACCAGCAGGCTGGTTGGCTGTTTGATTGAAATGCTGCCAGAGAACCATGCTCAGTACAGCCTGGCTCTGCACCTGATGGAGGCTGTGGAAGCCCTGACGTCAGACTACTGACCCACAGAGCTGCAGCGTCCACTTCACGAGCATCAGCCGGGGTCGTGATCATGTCATCCTCTCATCCTGGGCTTTGATCCTGAGTGACAACCCAGATGCAGATAACAAATGTTGTTGTAGTATTGTAGCACGTTGAGGAATGAGGCATGTCTTTGTCATCGGTTCACGTTTCCGTTCAGTCTTCAGAGCTTGTTGGTTTTCTGACTTTGTGCCATATCATATCATATTCTTTTACATGTTCCTCTCATTCCCTCTCATGTGTAAGACTGATGTACAAAAGACAAATAGACCTTATTTTTATTTATCGCTGCAGTCTGTCCAGCTGATCCCACTGGACCAATAAAGACTTTCCCAACAGCTGAATGAAGCCCAACGGTTTATTCATGGACAAACAATTGGAATCGTTGACTTTAAAGTTTATTGTACAAAGGTAACCCCCCGCCCCCCGCCCCCCCAGCTCAGGATAAATTCTCTACCGTCATCACACAGTGACGTCTTGGATCTGGACACAGAGTCGTGTCCCTCCTGGACTGAGTGTAAAGCTGTACGTCTGTTTTGACAAGTGCAAACACTGAACCTACAAGTCCCTTCAGATCTAATGGTGCATTAGATCGCTGCTCATAGGTCACTTCCTGTCCCTGCCGGCCGACTGACAGTTGATTTGGACTCTGCTGACGGTGACGCCGTCCAGAAGAAGTGAACCCGTCGGTCAGTGCTGGTGGCAGATGGGCTGGCAGCGGGGG